>WSTP01000163.1:0-24890 GCA_019627735.1 Serendipita sp. 400
TGACATATTCCATCTCTAGTTGATGGGCGTCAGAAGCGTTACGCAGCCGACAAGCGAGGCGAAGAGAAACTGGAGTGTAGAGAGGATAATAGCACCTCACTTTGATGACAAGAACCAGGAGGTGTGACTGTGACTGATAGACGCTCAGATTATAGACGGCGGTGGAGGAGTGAATCCCCCTTTCACATGTCCAGAAAAGAGGCGGGAGTAAGGGAGGGGACACTTATTATCTCTTCAGTAAGTAAAGTGAGTAAGTAAATCCCACCGCACATTAACTCCTTTTGATTGTTTAATTATCCCAATTGTTATCCAAAAGCGAGACGACCAGGTGAGAGGGGAAGCGAATGAGAGGAGGTCGGGCAGGCGGGCAGGCAGGCTCTCGACGGGGTAGCAGCCATTGTCGATGTCAAAGAGACTAGGAGAGTGAACATTGCTAAACGGACTGGCTCTCGGACCCGATTCTCACGTTTCCCTCCCCCCTAACTGGTCCGGGCCTACAGTCCCCCCCCCCCCCCCTTGTCCCACGCCGCCCATTCGGTGGGGCGCATACAATGGGTGATTCGAATGAATAGTCGAAATGGGGCGACTACAATGGGGATAAAGCAAGCAAAACCCCAAGCTAGGATAGATATGGACGGGTTGGTCGCATGGCTACTATTGGCTATTGGCTATTGACGATTTAGGGCTATTGGGCTATTGTCGAAGCTATACTTGGCCGGAAGGGATTGGATGAGTCGGCATCTAATCCCTTTTTGGGACCATGAGGGGGTCCGGAGGATACGATTGTGCTCGCCGTATGAAGGAAGCGAGAGGGTTGGACGTGGACGGAAGAGGAGAGGATTCCAATAGGTCCAGAACGGGATTCTAGTAGGATTTTTTTGGCCGTATGCGTCGTATGGGCTCCCCTACTTCCTAATGGTATTGGGGGTTGGAATGGCAAAAGTATGTTGTTAGGGTACACTATGAGTCGAATCTAACGAGGCGGTATAATACCGATGGTAGAGTCCTCTAAGGACGTGTAGACGCTAAGTAAGGTACGCAAGCGGAATAGCCAGAACATACGAATGGAGCTAGAGAAAAGGAACGCCACGCGACTGTCGATACCACAAGGTACGTGGAGTAGAGGAACGATCGAGGGTAGGGTGATTGTGATAGGCGAACAATGATGAGCGACGAGTGAGTGGGATCGGAGGCGGAAGCAAAACCAACGACGACGACATGCGTGGTCGAAACCGGAATAGGAAGGGAGTAGGAAGAAGGGAATGATCGAAAATGGTAATCGAAATGATAGAGTGTGTGCGTAGTCTCAATGGTCAAATGTTTGTTTTCATATTTTTGGCCATTGTCTTCGATTGTTCGACAATTCGGCGTAGGGTTAGGAGTGGGCGAAGTAGGCGACTGGGTGGTGGGCGAGACAATAGGGAGATCGATTGAATACATAGGAATGTAGAATTATGGGTGAAATGAATGAGGACTGAATACAGTCTATAGTCATCCCGATCAGGAAGGTGACACGCCTGCCTGGAGGCTTATTGTCTTCCATACTCGGTCACTCTGACGCCGACTGCAACCACCGTCCAGTCCATCCTAAAATCGGTAAAAAAATCATAAAGAGTAGTAGAATAAGCTTTGAAAGACGACTATAATTTTATTCTGGGTCGTTGGAATTCAAGTTTCATAGAAGAAGTGGTGGACCCTGGGTACGGTCCAATTGTGTCTCCCGATTTGGGCACGAATGGCGATGGTTGAGTGGTGGCCGATATCAATGAGGGGGTCCCAGTAAGAATATAATAACAATAAATAAATAATAATAACAACAATAACAACGGTGAATCATCTGGTATAAATACGGGATGGGATGGGACCATGCTTTCGATAGCTCACAGCTGCCTCCTGCTCCTCCTCCTCTCGACTCCTCTTCTTTGTAGCCTTATCGCTCGACGAGCAACAATCTAACGACACTTGTCTCTTCATCCATCCATCTGTATCTCAACCCGAATCACTCCCCTCACCTCTCTCAACGACATGGCCTACTACGCTGTCCACCCTTCTGCCTCTGGCTCCCAAAAGTATTCCATCCTCGACCATTACCCACGCAGAGCCTCTCAGGTCACCGCCAGCTCTCATGCCTTGTCTCCTGCCCAGTTCATCCCTGGCCAGGCCTTGACCCGCGACCAAGCACAATATGTCAAGTCGGTCAGTACCAGCGGCGTCTTTTTTAACATTACATTATCTTACTTACTCTCTTTTCTTTAGTACAACCGCGCAGTGGCCATCTACAACGCTTCTCCACGGAAAAACCTGTTGGCCTGCCCACACAAAGGCTGCACAAACGTCCTCGACTCGTTTGGAAACCTCGTGATCGAATTACATTTGCACGAAATCGCATCCAATGGAACCATCTGCCCCGTCTGCACAAACTGGTTCGAGTCCTGGGCCGCAAAGGATCGACACATGTGTGGTGGTCCAGGTAGCCATTGTGCAGAGGAAGATCCTGATATGCCCGCGGTCATGCCTCCCGTCGCCCAAATGGCCGCTGCCGACCCTTACTTTTTCCATCAATCCATGCCCCGCCAACAATTCGCCGTCGTCGCTGTGAGTACCAACCTTCATCTGCTTTATTTAAAATAAATACTTATCGTCATTCGTGTGTGATTTTTAGGCCCGCCGAGCGATGGAAACGAAGAGGAACATGCGTCCAGGTGCCCCTCTCCCGTGCGACTTCCACGGTTGCACCGCCCATCTCCCCACCGAAGCCTCATTGATGGAACACATCTTTGGTCATTTCCAAACCGCCTGCGGTGGTCTTTGCTCCACTTGCAAAGGGTGGCTTCCAGACGCCAAGAGCCGTGACGCCCACAAGTGCTCTCACTAAAACGCGCCGCGCCCTCCTCTTACAACCTCCTTTTTAACGCCCTACACCACACTCTCTTCGTACGACTCTGAGATGAAAACTTATGACGACGAATGACGACCCGGATGACCCCTACACATACAAACAACCGACTATTTCGTTCCCCTACCTTTCTTCCCTCTTATCTCTCAACTCTCAATTCTCTCACCTTTTCCGAAAATCCTCAAAAAACCCGAAACCGAAACCGAAACCGACTCCGAAATTTCCCTCGATCCTCCCTTTTTTTTCGATTTTTATCCTCTCTCTATGGCTTCCTTTCCGTTCGAAAATATCCCCAGTGTAGCATAGATATACAGATCCCCCCTTTCCCCTTTTCCAAATTCGCTACCGCCTCCGATTCCGAATCCGAATTTCCCTTTTCTCCTTTCTCTCTTCTCTCTACTCTCCTCTCTCCTCTCTGGTCTCGCCCCCTTTGTGATTCGACAGTTTTAGGATGGATGAATTTCCCCTCTCCCCTTTTTTGTGTCTTTAGATACACACACACATACTTTGTATGCTCGTTCGTCGATTTTATATCGAATTTTTTTCGATTCCCACTACAAAAAAACAAAAGCCGCGTGAAAAACTTGAGTTGAATGCCTACGGATGGAAAAAAAAAAAAAAAAAAAAAGTCGTTGATACTCTGGGGAAAAATAAGAATAAACATTAAAATCAAAATTAAAAAATTCTAACATCGGTAAAGGAGCTGTTATGAGTGAGTGAGCCCAATTTTTACCACTCAGACGGCCTCATCTTTCATTGGTGACCAATCTGACGACCAACCTCCAAACCTTGGACTCCAACCACTACGCCAGTACAGTATCACAGGTCGACGCCCAAAAAAAAACAAGACATATGGACGTTCAGTATTCCGTTTCGTATGCGGTATGCGACGACGAAGGCGATACGATACGATGCAACGTAACAAGATAACGACCAAACTGCCTTTTCGGCGTGACGACTTCCAGTCTCAGCAAATATAATCGCAACCGCAGTATGAAAAATGTCGGACGCTCGTCCCCCCCCCCGCCTCCTCATCCCAGAATCTGTCATGTATCGGGCCTTCCAAGGCTCTAGGTGGAGAGCGGGGAAAGGAAAAGGGTCACTAGGTCAAATAGGGTTGTACGCGAGTGATTCTGTCCTCTTTACGCCCCAATCGACCTCGTTTTTGAAATTATAGGTGTCTGGAACCCCCACATTCAACCTTTCCGTCATCCCAATCTCAATCTTTTACGATTCCTCCACCGCCACCTTAATCCCGACCAGCCAACCTCCTGGGGGAAGGGGGAGAGAGAGAGAGAGAGAGAAAGGGGAGGAGAGAGACGGGGAGAAAAAAGGGGGGAAAAGGGGGGGGGGGGAGAGAGAGAGACGGGGAGGAAAAGGGGGGGAACGGGGGGAGAGAGAGAGGGAGGGAGAGAAAAAGGGGGGGAGAGAGACGGGGAGAAAAAGGGGGGAAAGGGGGGGGAGAGAGAGAGACGGGGAGGAAAAGGGGGGGAACGGGGAGAGAGAGAGAGAGAGAGAGAAAAGAGGGGGGCGGGGGGGGGCAGAGAGAGAGAAAAGGGCCAAGTGGACGGAATAGGCTTACGATTACTCGTCCGCATTTTGTCGTCAACGCAAAAAACCGCTTCAAAAGGGGATCTGCGAAAAAAAAAAAACTAGAAAAAAACTTTTTTGGGGGAGAAGGTCGTCTAGAAGAACCAAACTGTACGTAGTATGAAATGATACTCTGTTCATTAATCATATCCATAGGTGGTCAGCCAGTCCAATGCCGCCTTCGCCGCTTCCTCTTTTGCAGCACCCTTCGTCCTATGAGCGGAAGATTGGCCGATTTGGATTGTTCCCAGCCAGAAAGAGCTGAACCAAAGTGGATTGCGCGTGGTACCGGCATTTTCAACAGTGTGGTTTGCGGTCCATTGGTACTTTTGGAGTCGCTGTTGCAGAAGCTGACGATAGCTCAATGGCTGGGGCCTGGTGGTGGTTTGTGACGTATTACGTCGTATAGATGTCTCTGGTGAAGCGGAATGTCTATTAGACCGCGGGGCCGTGGTCGCGGAGCGATTCAGAAACGCTCTCGGACCGCTCTTGGAATCTCCAGCGTCATTCTACAATATATATTCAGATTAGCTATCACCTCTGAAGACACTGTATCAAAGAATTGAGTTGAAATCACCTACACTCATTGTAGATAGGAGGGAGTTGTAGTGGTGGTGGTGGTGGTGGTGGTGATGGGACGGGTAAACATTTCAAACTCCGCGCCACCCTATGCCCGATGTTGTTTCTGTGTAGGAGAGTGATGTCATTGTAAAGAAAAATCCAACGATAGGTGGATGGCAACCGACAAGAAAGGTTGTGATACGATTCAAACTCCGCCATACCTGATGTCTGATGTCAAAAAGGGAAATGAACAACATTCGACCCCACATATAACTGTTAGGACCAGAAACACGTCGAGAAACCACTGTCCACCGTCTTCTATCCACCGTCGACAGGCTCGTTTGCCTTTAATTCATCACCAACGAGGGCACCAGCAGCATCTTATCCACTCGAAAAGTCAGAAGAGGAGATGGATGTGGTTTCAGATCTGGAATGAATCCGCTTTCACGGAGAAACGTGTCCTCAAGACGGGGGCCAAGTCGATCAGCAACACTCTCTAGTTGTCCCTTTGAATGGCCAAGTTGAAGCCCCCACCACAATTACCTCCTCCTTGGTTCTCTAGCCTCACAAGAAACACGGATTTTGAGCGGTAGAATCGAGAAAAATGCCGTTTGATCCCTGGGTCGACGTGATCTGTCGACTGATTGAATCGGTCGGGATTAAAGCCTCAAAGGCTCCAAATTAAGCAACTTGTACAGTTGTTTATGAATGGCCGATTGAATCCGTACGCGTGCTACTACGAGGAGTATGGTACTCGCAACCAGCAACCAGCCCAAGAAACGCTTCTGGTCTCCCGGGTTTATAACTCGTTACTGGCATCGGTATCCTATCTATGTTCCTACATTAATTCATGTGCAATGACACGGCCTACTGGACATGGCCAATGCTGGTAAATGAGTGTTTGATAACTCGACGACAAATACATGAGTCAATAACTTGAACTCCGCCACAAACTCCGCCCGCACACCGTGATTCCCAAATATCAAGATTACATGTCACCCAATGAGTGATCGGCTATACGAAAGGGATGATCAATGTTTCTGAAAAGGAACTATACCCCCGATCAGCTGCATTGATGAGAAGTCGACAAGCTCTTTCACCGACGAGAACAGCCTTACGGCTCTTTCCATACCCTTAACTGGATTGCAGAAATTCATCATTCGGCACAACGAGGACTGCTGTCGCAATACGCAGTAACTACGTTATTGGCCAATCGAACGCAGCCATGTCGCAAAGTCGGGGTTCACATTATGAACCCTATCCGCTCTTCATGAGGCGGAAGTAAGCTGGTTCTTGCTCTGTAATACAAACGGCCTACCTTCTGCTTTTTCCCGTCTCTGCATCAGAGACCGACTTTGCGACACAGCCCGTAACCTATGTTGCCTGACACATGGAAACGTGTACATGCGCAGAAACAGGAGCGAAGACAGAGGGAATGACAGATTTTATTTCATGTACCGTCACAAGTGACATGTTCCTTACGGGTTACGATTGGGTGTACCAGTGGGATGGTCATTCTCTTCTTGTGCTCTTAGGGTTTATAAACCCCAATTCCATGTGGATTGACCTGACATATCCCACAACCTCCCTCCCTCCCTCCCTCCAGGTGTTCGGACCCTAGTCGTGGAAATGGCGGAACGAATAGGCTATAATAGATACGATCAAGCTCTCCGACTCGCAAGTTTCGGTAGGTCATTATAGCTTGTCATAGACGATAAAGATCGGTCATACTTTAGTGGTTTCTGACGACCTCTTCGGACAGATGGGGGTGGCTCTAGCGTTTTGGCGCAACTCTTTATGCTTTGTAATATCATGCATCGAATTCGATGTGAGGTGTACCCACAAGAACATGACAGAATTGTTCTGCCTTGTGAGTACTTTGATATGATGGCCGGCGCAGATTTTGGGGGGTGAGTGCATTCTTATTCCAGTCTAAATCTACGCAATCTCGATTACTGACCACTCGACTTTCGCTTTCTCTTTCTGAAACAACAGGCTGGTAGTAATCATGCTCGTGGTCCTACGCATGTCAGCCGAGGCCGCTCGGGACGCCTTTCTCAAGATATGCGCAAATGTGTACAAAAAGGAAATACAGGGTGACGAGGAAAGGACGAGAGTCCTACGGAAATGTATCGAGGACCTGTTGAAAGAACAAGACCAACCTTTGGATCTCTCGCTACTCATAGACGATCCAAAGGTCACCTGCCTCGGGTGAGTCCCATGCTTCTGAAACCATCTTATCTGAACGGCTGATGCCCTGTAATGTTTCTCTGGTTTTCAGCTTTATCGTAGCGAGTCCAACAGCGGACGCGAGGACGATGCACAAGTTTTTGACCTATTATTCAACGTCAATCCCTCCCGAGCAGCTGACCGTAATAGAAGTGGCATTGGCAACATGCGCTGCTCAGGGCTACTTTCTCCCTGCATCCATCGGCCCTCTCCGTCGACAGTATTCCAGTGCTGGGTTAGGCTCTGGGAATCCGACACGGGAACTTTTGTCAGAGGCGCTTTCGCAATTTGGGAAAGATCAATATGTGTCTGCAATTGTCAGCTTTGGATCCGGACATCCGGGAGTCCTTCCCTTTCCCTCATCGTTTTCCTCGTCATCACCCTTCCTCTCCAAAGCAATTTTATCGTCCCACAGCCAGAACCAACCGAACCACCTACGATTTTACCAGGAAATGTTGGAGGATTGTGAGCAGACTTCTCAGGAGATTTCGAGGCAGACAAGCAATCTGGTGGGGATCTACTTTCGGTTCTCCGTAGAACAAGGGTTTCAGGGCAGGAAGAAGGACTTTGAACTCCAAGATGAGTTTGGGACGATCGCTTCATTGGTGGACGCATATGCAAGCATGCATGAGACGGAGAGACGGCTCGATCACTGTGTCACCCAAGTATGTTCGAGAGAGGGTGTTACTACGTTGGAACGACTAAGTATGTAGAGACGATCGCTTCGATATACCTTCCTACTGACAGTTTGTTGGCGGTTTAGATCACGTCGGGGGTAATCACGAATTCGAGAGAGAGCTACCATCGATCACGTCACCATTTATCATGCGACACCAGCCTTGGGCGAAAATGGTGAATGAACTGGATTCAATTCCCGAAGGCCAAAGATCAACTCGGGTCATCGTAATCACAGGAATGCCAGGAGCGGGCAAAACTTGGCTCGCTACTCGTTTTGCTCAAGAGTATTATAACTTGTCAGTGCATTTTTTTTGGGAACAACTAAGAAAAAAATGTTCAGATTTTCTTGTTTCAGCTTTTCCCATGTCTGTTTCATTGATGGACAATCGGAAGCGACAATCAAAGCAGATACCATGCACCATGCTCGGTCGAAAGGAGGCATGGTTTACTCGCAGGCCACCTTCAAAGACGCTCTTGGGTTCTTCCGAGGTGACCGATCCGGGAACTGTCTTCTCTTCTACGACAACGTCGATAAAGAAGATCTGGATCTCATCAAGCTACTTCTCTTAGGACGACAGGGCTTGATCATCGTCACAAGTCGCGACCATCTAAAGGGAGAGTTGGCGTCAGAGTCTCATCTTCACATCGAATTGGACGTAATGACAGAAGATGAGGCGATCGAGACGATCATTCAAACGTCACGATTACCCAACTCGGCTGAAAACCGAGTGGCTGCACGGGCGGTTGCACAGGAGTTGGGCTGTCTTCCAATCGCACTTACACAGGCTGGTGTCTCCATGTTCCGATATGGATACACCGTAGAGAGGTACTTGACCTTGTATCGCACCCACTGGGATAGAATATCAGGGGAAGACAAAGCGTACAGCGCATTTGACATCTCGGGTCAACGACTTCCACGACATTTCTTAGATTTCCTGCATTTGATGACATTCATGCATCACTCAAACTTTCCAATGGAAGCCATTTCCTTGGCTGCTGAGTGGGGATTTGAAGTCGAGTTATTTCAGCTCGCTCCTCGCGAAGCAATATATGAAGAATCAATCGATTTGCTGAAGAGCATTTTCTGTCGAAATGGCCAGTGGGATGAAAGGTCTCAAAGCCAGATGATAATGGCGATCCGTAATTGCTCGCTTGGAACTTTCACTCCCCTTCCCAACTCCGAATCGCTGTTTTTCCACATGCACCCTCTGATCCACGAGTGGGCAATGGACCGAATACCGATTCACAAGCGGTCATTATTCAAGGAAGCCGCGACGCGATTAGTAGCGTGTGCGATCAAGAATCTTCCTGTCCGTATACGACTATTATCTCATATCGACTCCCTTTTGTGGCACTCGGCCATAGCACCGATGCACGTAAACGACCGTGCAGCATTCGGTAAAATGCTCAGAAAGGCGGGTCGATTGGAGGACGCGCAAGGGGTCTGGATGGAGGTGAGAGATGAGCTAGAATCGCGCTACGATATATTGCAGATTTCCTTCGCGACGGTGTACCTGGAAATGGCCCTGACACTCAAGGAGTCTCAGCAACGTCGCATTTGGGAAGAAGATGCGGTAGAGCTTTATGAGTCGGTATACGGAGAGACACATATGAAAACGCTTCATGCCAAGCGCAGCCTTGCGGAGACCTGCCTGAGTGTAGGAGATTACAAAGCCGCAGCCCGTCTTCTCAGATGTTTATTAAAGGAATTGGAGGAACAAGATGCCGAGTTTTATCTAGAAGCTTGCCGTGTAATGAGGTATGTTGTGTTTCTGCCTATCATCAAGATGCTAAACCGTGCAGAATTGCAGCCAGTGTCTCTTTTCGGCAGAAAGAATACAGTGGTGCTCAGAGCTTTGGAGAACAGGCCCTACAAGGTCTATCTTCGATACTCCCAGCGCACGATCGAGAGGTGCTGACGGCCTCGGCTGAGCTTGCTCGGACTTATAGTCACCTTAAGCTCCATGCCGATGCCGAACGCTTATAGGAAGATGTGCTTCAGACCGCCAAGGCGAGTTTAGGGGCGTCTGACGAGGTAACGCTAAGAGCCACGATGGCCCTGGCCGAAACGCATGTATCAAGAAAACAATACACCGAGGCGACGCTGCTTCTCGAACCAGCCATCGCCCTCTTTCAAGAGGTATATGGCGAAGTACGCGCTATTGAAGCTATGATCCTTCTAGTGAAAGTCTACATGTCACAATCTCCACCACGTCTATCAGAGGCGATCGAACTCCAAAAGCAGGTCGTCAATATCCTCATAGAGAACTTCGGCGAGGACCATACTCTCACCTTGATGGAAATGGAGTGCCTGGCTGAATTCTACAAAAAGCAAAATCGACTGAGGGAAGCAGGAGATCTTCTTAGGCAAATCTTGAAAAGTCGTCGTGGGCAAGACAAAAAACCGACTATTGAAGTCCTCGATACTATGAAAAAGCTTTCAGAAATCCGATACGCACAGAAACGGTATGAAGAAGCTTTGGGTTTGGAGGTTGAATGTTTGGACGCATATATCGAAGAGTATGGTCCGAATTCCGTGGCTGTTGCCCACATGAAAATTAGTCTTGCGGCGACACTTTATGAACTTGGGAATACGGCCCAAGCAAAAAATTTTGTCAAAGAGGCAATAATCGTGTATGCCGAAGATCTCGAAGACCACGGAGAGGAGTTCAAACCTGCTTTGAAAACGTTGGATCTTTTCGAGAACCCAGTGAAAGCCCATGCGAAGATGGCGTATCGAGAATTCAAGGAACCAATCATGACGGAACTGGGCATACTGAAATACAAATGGCACTGTTCTCAATCTGGAGATTATCGCCGTGGTCCCGTGGAGGCGAGAAGTGCGAACGTTAACCAAGTAGAGTGAGCCAGGTCGTTACCATACTCTTTACCTCCTGAAACTGACCTACGCACCTTCTGTAGAATGGCTCTAATTAAAGGAGTGAGCACTGTCTTTGCACATCTCCGTCGATAGTCTTCAAACTCGTGGTCCCCATTGTCGAGTCCATTCCGGTCGTATAGTATTATATAGTCCTGTGATAGAGCAATTAGATCTAGTGTCTTGTATCCTGGCTTTGTTTATTTTATTCCTCGTTCCGGGACTTCATGACAAACTTGGACTCTGTCTGCCCAATGCAACGTCGCGCTCCCTAATCAGACTAACACGGCCTATTGATGTCCAAGTTTGTATAGTGTATAGTATCTATGAGGGTGTGTACGTAATGTCACTCTGGACAATGGTATGAACAGTACGGCTCCAGTCGGCCTACTGTGTCGAACGGCTTGCACATCGTCCACAGAACACCATCGAACGATAATATAACCCATACGCGCAGGCCAAATTAACTTACACGGTTCTGCAATGCGACTGTCAAGATAGTATCTAGCGATTATCAGTCGTGGGTATGTAACAGTAACAGCCAACTGGTGCTTACCGAATGATGTCCCCCAACTCGTCCGTGCCCCACTCGCTATCTGGTTTTCCTACAGTGCGTGGCTCCTCAGCGCCAAGTAGAGATAGATCCTCTATCTTTCATTCACTCGTCTTCAGCTATATAACGGGATCATGGAAGGAGAGCGGAAGTTCCCAGCATCTCTTATGGTCGTCTACAACTGAATGGTCGCGTTCCTCTGGTTGATTGGATCAGTTGGGGTCAAAATCTGAGAAATCTTCAAAGCAAAAAGGCTGTACGGTTGTTTAATGGCCGATTGAAACTGTATGTTAATGGAGGGCGTTGCAACCCTCCCAAGAAGCCCCTTTCGTCTTCCGGATTTATAACTCGTTGGCATCGGTATGCTATGTATATCTCCGCGTTAATTCATGTGCAATGACACGGTCTACTGGACATGCTTAGTACTGGTAAATGGTTGTTTGATAGCTCGACGACACATTAGGTACTAACTTGAACTCCGCCACAAACCTCACCCGTGAGCCTCAATCCTTTAAAAAAAAGCACGATTACACGAGCGAATAGCCATACAAGAGGGAGTGATATCCAATGTTCCTCAAAATAAACTGTACCGCCCAGCTGGTGAATTGGTGAGAACGTCTGTTCGACAGGTTCTTTCGTTAGCGAAAATTGTCCCAACACAAAGGTCTTTTTAACGGGTGTCAATGGAATCTTTAGACCGTTCGAATTGCTTTTTGGCTGCGCGTCGCAAAAAATCGCAAAAAGGCAATAATTACACTAGCCAATCCAATGCAGCCAGCCCCATAGAGTTCCGGCTGTGGAGCGATATCTCGGAACAAGGAGAGACGACTGGGAGGATGACAGACTCTATTCCATGTACGGTTTTATTTGACATGTGCAGGTACGAATGCGATGTCCGCGGGTTACGATTGGGTGGGCCAGTAGAGTGGCTACTCTCATCTTCGCCTCGATAGAAAGACGCCCATGGATTTTATAAACCCAAGTTTACATAGACAGACTTGGGATACTCCACAACTTCCCTTTCTCGAGAAAGATCGTCAATTGGTCGGCTCGATCCCCAGTTGTGGAGATGGCAGAGCGAATAGGATACGGAGATGATCAAGCACTCCGACTTGCAAGTTTCGGTGAGTCATTTAGATAGCAATCGCACTCTTTCTGGATCAAAGATAGTGGTTTCTGATCATAACCTCCGCGGACAGACGGGGGTGGCCCTAGAGTCTCGGCTCAACTATTCATGCTTTGTAATCTCATGCATCGAATTCGAGGCGAAATCCATCCACTAGACCACGACAGAGTTGTTCTGCCTTGTGAGTACTTTGATATGATGGCCGGTGCGGATTTTGGAGGGTGAGTACAGTCCCACATTTGCGCAAGTTCGACT
The DNA here is from genome assembly GCA_019627735.1 of Serendipita sp. 400. Classification (NCBI taxonomy): domain Eukaryota; kingdom Fungi; phylum Basidiomycota; class Agaricomycetes; order Sebacinales; family Serendipitaceae; genus Serendipita; species Serendipita sp. 400. The sequence continues at coordinate 12,767 of WSTP01000163.1, forward strand.
ACTGATGGCTCTATTCGTCTCGTTTCTTTCTAAAACATCAGGCTAGTCGTGATCATGCTCGTGGTCCTACGCATGTCAGCCGAGGCTGCTCGGGACGCTTTTCTCAAGATATGTGCGGACGTGTACAAAAAAGAAATTCAAAATGAGAAGGAGAGAACGAAAGTTTTACGGGAGTGTATCGAGAACTTGTTGAAGGAACAAGGCCAACCGTTGGATCTCCCACTGCTCGCAGACGATCCAGAAGCTACATGCTTCGGGTAAGTCTCATATCTCTGGGACATTGTGTTGTGAATCTCAGGTCCTCTGACTTTTGCCTGGTTTTCAGCTTTACAGTGGCGACCCCGACAGCTGATGCGAGGACGACACACAAGTTTTTGACGTACTACTCGGCATCCATTCCTCCAGATGGGCTGACGGTGGTAGAAGCCGCACTGGCAACGTGCGCAGCTCGGGGCTACTTTCTCCCTGCAACTGTAGGCCGTCCCCCTCGACAATATTCCAGTGCTGGATTAGGCTCTGGGAATCCGACGCGGGAGCTTCTGTCAGAGGCATTTTCACATTTTGGAAAGGATCGATTCGTGTCTGCGATTGTCAGCTTCGGATCCGGACACCCTGGCGTTCTCCCTTTCCCCTCATCAGCTCCGGCTCCATCCTCTTGGGGGTTTTCACCCTACCGAAACCAAACCCAATCGAATCAGCTTCATTTCTTCCAGGAGTTATTGGAGGATTGTGAACAGACGTCTCAAGAGATTTCCAGGCAGACAGGTAATCTGGTGGGAATCTACTTTCGGTTTTCCGTGGAACAAGGTTTCCAAGGCAGGAAGAAAGACTTTGAACGCCAAGACGAATTCGGGACCATCGCTTCATTGGTCGACGCGTATTTGGGAACGCATGAGACGGGGAGACGGCTTGACCACTGTGTCACTCAAGTGTGCTCGAGAGAGGGTGTTACTACGTTGGAACGACTGAGTACGTGGAAATGGCTATATCCGTTATTTTTATATTTTTATTCACTCTTGGCTGGCGGTTTAGATCACGTCGGGGGTGACCACGAATTTGATAGAGAGTTACCAACAATCGATTCACCGTTTATTATGCGAAAACAGCCTTGGTCAAGAATGGTGGAAGAACTGAATTCGATCGCTGGAGACCAAACGGCGACTCGGGTTATTGTAATCACAGGAACGCCTGGAGCGGGCAAAACCTGGCTCGCCACTCGCTTTTCCCAAGTGCATTATAGCTTGTGAGTATTCCCCTTGGAGTGACGGAACAAACCGTTCACCCTTCCTTATTTGTAGCTTCTCCCATGTTTGCTTTGTCGATGGACAATCAGAAGCGACAATCAAGGCGGACCTGATGCACCACGCCCGATCGAAAGGAGGCATGGTTTACTCCCAGGCTACCTTCAAAGACGCTCTTGGGTTCTTCCGGAGCGACCGATCTGGAAGCTGCCTTTTCTTCTACGACAATGTCGATAGAGGGGACCTGGATCTCGTCAAGTTACTCCCAATAGGACGACAGGGGCTGATCATCGTTACAAGTCGCGACCGTCTAAAGGGAGAGTTGGCATCAGAACCTCACCTTCACATCGAATTGGACGTAATGACAGAGGACGAAGCGGTCGAGACAATTAGTCAAACGTCACGATTACCCAACTCGACAGAAAACCGAGTAGCTGCACTGGCAGTTGCTCGGGAACTAGGTTGTCTTCCAGTCGCACTCGCACAGGCTGGTATTTCCATGTTCCGGTGTGGATACTCTGGGGAGAGATACCTTGCACTGTATCGGACACATCGAGATAGAATTCCAGGAGAAGACAAAGCGTACGGAGCGTTCGACATCTCGGGTCAACGACTTCCACGACACTTCTTAGATTTCCTGCATTTGATGTCATTCATGCATCACTCAAACTTTCCAATGGAAGCCATTTCCTTGGCTGCTGAGTGGGGATTTGAAGTCGAGTTATTTCAGCTCGCTCCTCGCGAAGCAATATATGAAGAATCAATCGATTTGCTGAAGAGCATTTTCTGTCGGAATGGCCAGTGGGATGAAAGGTCTCAAAGCCAGATGGTAATTGCGATCCGTAATTGCTCGCTTGGAACGTTTGCTCCCCTCCCCGACTCTGAATCGCTATTTTTCCACATGCATCCCCTGATCCACAAGTGGTCAATGGACCGAATACCGATTCACAAGCGTTCATTATTCAAGGAAGCCGCGACGCGATTAGTAGCGTGCGCAATCAAGAATCTTCCTATCCGTATACGACTATTGTCACATATCGACTCCCTTTTGTGGTACTCAGCCATAGCGCCGATGCACGTAAACGACCGTGCAGCATTCGGTAAAATGCTCAGAAAGGCGGGTCGATTGGAGGACGCGCAAGGGGTGTGGGTGACGGTGAGAGATGAACTGGAGTCACGCTACGATCCAATACATATTTCCTTCGCGACGTTGAACCTGGAAATGGCACTGACACTCGAGAAGGGCTCTCCGCAGCGGCGCATTTGGGAAGAGGGAGCAGTGGAACTGTACGAGTTGGTGTATGGAGACACGCATATGAAAACGCTTCATGCCAAGCGCAGCCTTGCGGAGACCTGCCAGAGTGTAGGGGATCACGAAACCGCTGCCAAACTCCTCCAAAGCGTATTAGAAGGATTGGAACAACAAGATGCTGGTTCTCATTTGGAAGTCTACCGAGTAATAAGGTATATTGTGTTTCACTCTGTAATGTAATGATTTCTCACGACGATGCGAAACCCTACAGAATCGCAGCCAGCGTCGCCTTTCAGCAAGAAGAATACAACGATGCTCGCAACTTCGGCGAACGGGCCCTTCGGGGTCTGTCCTCGATACTCCCAGCGCACGATCGCGAGGTGCTGAGAGCCTCGGCTGAGCTTGCTCGGACTTATAGTCAGCTTGAGCTCTATGCCGACGCCGAACTATTGCAAAAAGACGTCCTCAAAACTGCCAAGGCGACTTTAAAGGAGTCTGATGAGGTAACGCTAAGAGCCACGATGGCCCTGGCTGAAACGCATGTGTCAAGAAAACAATATACCGAGGCGACGCAACTTCTTGAACCAGCCATCGCCCTCTTTCAAGAGGTATATGGCGAAGTACGCGCTACTGAAACCATGATCCTTCTGGTGAAAGTCTACATGTCACAATTTCCACCACGTCTATCAGAGGCGATCGAACTCCAAAAGCAGGTCGTCAATATCCTCATAGAGAATTTCGGCGAGGACCATACTCTCGCTCTGATGGAAATGGAGTACCTGGTTGAATTCTACGAAAAGCAAAATCGACTGAGGGAAGCGGAAGACCTTCTTAGGCAAATCTTGAAAAGTCGTCGTGGGCAAGACAAAAAGACGAACATCGAAGCCTGCAAGGTTATGAGAAATATTGCAAAAATACAATACAATCAAAGGCGGTATGAAGACGCTATGTGTTTAGAGGTTGAGTGTTTGGACGCATATATCGAAGAGTACGGTTCGAATTCCGCTAGGACTGCCAATATGAAACTGAGCCTTGCGGCGACGTTTTACCAACTCGAGAATAAGGCTCAAGCGAAGGCCCTCGCTGAAGAGGCAGCAGCGGTATTTGTCGAGGATCTCGAAAATTGTGCAGAGGACTATCAAAAGGCTTTGGCATTCTTGGACCAGATCCAGAACCCGGTGAAGAACCAGGTAAAGATGGTGTATCAAGAATTCAAGGAACCAATCATGACGGAACTGGATATACTAAAATACAAATGGCATCGTTCTCGATCTGGTGACTATCACCGTGATCGCGTAGATGATGGAGATGGAATAGTTAGCCAAGTAGAGTGAGCTAGTTCATTACCATATCTTTTACCGTCTAAAACTCATCTCCACACCCTTTGTAGAATGACTTTGATCAAAGGAATGAGCAACGTTCTCGGATTTTTCCGGAAATAGTCCCCTTCAAATTCATGGCCAGTTGTAGTGTCGAGTTCGTCATATGTTCTGATAGAGCAAGTGGTTCCTAAATATTTTTGGTGTCTTTTATCGTGTCTTTGTTATTTTATTCCCATCATGTCGGTTCTGGAACTTTACGACAAACTTGGACTCTGTCTCAACGATGCAACCCGCGCTCATTGTACTCCTTGACGGAAGCGGAATTCCACCTTCTTTGTATCAACTATTTAGTAGCTCTTGGACTAGTTTCGTGATGCTGCAGCCTCTGTAATCGTTTTCCAATCCCCTTTCAACAAAAAAAGCCCTGGAAACAATCGGGACCTTTCAGAGAGGAACTCAATAGTAGACTGCGCAGACTCTTGACCTATTCAAACTGCCAGCATCAACAAGTTTGCGCCCGTTGGCTTCCAGTCTCCAAACACTCTTTAACGCCAACCACATCCCAATTGCAGAGCGGCCCTAGATTCAGTACCCTGCAATTCTTATCTTGAACTAGTCCCGTTCATGAGTCATGAATAAAGCAAAGGGCCAATGTATCGCCTATCTTGGTATGTCTCGTTTACCCCAACCGCGGAGCGCCGTCAACTGACAACCAAATACTCAGATAATGGGAAATCGATATCACAACTTGAGATTCTTTGTAATCTCATGTATCGAGCCCAGCAACAAGGCTTATCTGGATGTCCTTCAGACTGTTTCGATATCATCGTCAGTTGCGGCATGTCCACGTACGCATAACCATTATTTATGTTGGCCATCATAACGCGATTTCAGAGTAATTAACATTCTACTCACCGTCTTGAAATTTCCTGCCGATGCTGCTGCTTTATATTATCAAGAGATTTACCGACGAGTATATCGCAGTCCTCGTCTCAACGCAGAGGAGAGAACCAGAGAACTTAGAGGATGTCTAGAAAGCATATTGACCGAGCGTGGATTGCCCATCGACACAAAACTCGAAAAAAGTACGAAGCAAGGCGAATGCTTCGGGTATGCCTTATGCCAATGCTTTTGCCACCTTTTGACCAAGTTTTAACTAGATCGTTTCCCGTGTTTTGCGTCACAACCTCCAAGGCAGTTGTCTGGACTACTTCAAACCCAGTGGACACTACACCTAAGGATCTCACCATTGTTGATGCAATCATGGCGTCATGTGCTATTCCAAATCACTTCCTCCCTGTTGTGATCGATGGTTCAGAATATGTCGAGTCTGGCCCAATAACCGAGAGGGATGTCTGTGCCATCCTCTCCATGGTGCTCTTCGACGACCAGTCGGTGGCTAGCTTGACCAGATTCGGTTCCGACCCCGCTCTGGCTCCGATTGTTCCTTCTAATCCTCTCGAAAGAAGTTGGCAAAAGACATTGACGCAAATTGTGGACGCTGCCACTACCCTAGGACGACAGTTGGACATGATGTTTCAATATTCTGGGTTTTACTTCCACTTTTTTCTACCTCCTTCGGAGACAACTTCAATTACGGATGAAAATGCTGAGAGACTAGTGCAGCAAACATCTGACTACTTAAATGGCCCTTTGGTCAATGCAGCGTTAGATGATTGTCTTCGGACTCTCAGAATGAGAAAAGGTATCATCGCCACACGTCATATTAGTAAGCATTTGGAGACGGTTTCCATTGTGAGATACTGATATGATATCATTAGTCGGCAGTTGGGGCCAAGGTGGAAGTCTGGATGCATTCCCGTTCAATGATGCGCCATTTGTCATGAGACCGGATCTCTGGGAGCTTATGACAGAGAGCATTGACAATGATGAAGAAGGTACCCGTGTCACTGTACTGTCTGGGCCTCCAGGCTCTGGGAAGTCGGCGCTCGCGATGGAGTTCCTCAGGATGCGCCGCAAGAGGTGCGTAATCGTTCAAATAGCATAGATACTCACACTTATGTGATATAAAGACTTGACTTCATGTTTTATCTGGACGCTAGCTCTGTGACCACTCTGACGGCGGGTCTGATCGAGGCTGCTTCTTTATTCGGCGAATTCTTTGTCCAACCCAGCCTAGAAGAGGCCGTAGAGTGCTTCCGCGCGTCTCATAAAAACTGGTGCCTTCTCTATGACGATGCAAACGACACTACCTTTAGACTGGACAATCTCATTCCACGCTCTGACAGGGGTGTTGTTATCATCACGACGCAGAATGAAGTCTTGAAAGATTTGGCGTCTCATCAAGGGTCTCACATTGTCGTAGACCTTATGACGGACTATGACGGAGCTGGTGCCTTCCGGCTTGTGTCAAAAGCTAGAGCCACTGAAGAGCTCTGGGAGCAGGCACCACTCCTGGTATCAGAACTTCATCCGTTACCCATCACGTTATCTTTATCTGCCGCCTTCATATCTCAGACTGGTTGTTTCCCGGATGAGTATAGGCGGCGTCATAAAGAAAGCCTCCCAGGCCTTTCCGACTCGAACGACGTTGATAGAGATTTAGTCATGGCAGAGGCGGCCTTCAACCTGACCTTCAAGCATCTTCCAGCAAATGCTCGAAACCTCCTTGCCATATTCTCCTTCGTTCATTGGTCGAAGTTCCCGCTCGCTAGCGTCTTCGTCGCAGCGGAATCAGGATTCTGCGGAGAGGTGTTTGAGTTTCAGGAGCGGACGACAGAATTTTATCAAGCTATCGACATTTTGCAGTCAATTTTTTGCGACCAAGGCACCTGGAGCTTTGGGAACACACTCGACATAATTGAAATCTTAAAAAACTATTCGCTTATATCACTCACACCAACAGCAAGTACGATTCTCGTTCGCATTCAGCCCTTGATACAGCAGTGGACACGAGAGGCACTGGACGAGTCACTACATCAGATGTACCAACAAGCAGCCGTTCGATTGGTCGCCTCCAGCATTAATCATCATGCTATGCGGCGCTGGCTTGTTCCACATATCGATGCATTGATATCGTATGTGCCTTCGTGTCCGCTGCATACAAACGACTCAGCTTCATTTGGCAACATCTTCAAACAAATGGGCCGAATGACCACGGCTGCAACTCTGTGGAGAGCCGTGTATCGGGATTTGGTCGACCAGTATGGCGAGGGCCACCCGCATGTCGCAACGGCCTGCATAGAACTGGCGGCATGCCTACCCGATGATCAAAATCTGACAGGTATTTCGTCGATACAAGATCCAGAGGTTCATGAAAGCCCAGTCGAAGCGGCGCACCCCGATACAGTCATAGGTCAAGACCTGCAAGAAGAGTTGCTCTATCATTTCTCCCTTGCTGATGAAGAGACGCTTTTAAACGGCTCTCTTCAGCGGTTCAGGCAGATTCTTGATATGGTTACACTCGAGAGCGAAGGAGGTTTGAAAATTCTCCCTCGTGCCCAACCACTAGCCTATGACCCAAATCACGCCGAGGATTTGTGGTCCTGCTATGAATACATGAAGTCAATAAGCGGAGAAACTCATCCCGACACCATCCATGCTCTCATACATGTTGGATGGGAACAGCAAAGACATGGCAGATATGAGGAAGCGGCAGGGCACTTCGACAGAGCCCTGAGTACCATTAAAGAAAAGTTTGATTCATCGCACGCTATTGTCACTCATCTCCTCCTGGAGCTGGGTTTTGCGCGCTGTATGAACGATCAGAGCGTCGACGATCGGGGAACCCTTCTTCATCAATATGCAGAAGCTCTGAGACAGCAGAAATACGATACAACGTTCCTTGTCATCATCTCCTTGATTCGGCTGGCGACTATCCATGCCATGGAGAGGCGGCTGGATCTAGTAGAGGAGATGCTCGTTCAAGCTCGGAAGGATCTAGAAGTATATTACGTGCCGTTTCACAGTAGCTTTCATACTGTCACTCTTTTGTTGGCAACAGTCCGCTATTTGCGTGACCCAAAAGTCGATTCAGACGATTTGCTGATTCAAGCACTAAAGGGGTTCCAACATATTTTTGGAGACTACCCTGCGACGACAAGGGAAGCCATGATGGCGTTGGCTACTGTACGCGATTTTCAGGGGCGTCATGACGAGAACGAAGAGCTGTGGAGACAGATATTGAAAGGCAGGACGGAAGAGCTTGGGGACGTCCACGAGGAAACAATATTTGCCCTCAACCATCTCGCCAGTCTCTATTGTCAACAGAAAAAGTACGGTTCAGCCTACGAGATACAGACCGAGCTCCTACTTGCGGTTCAACGAACTTGTGGAGACAAGCATGCGGATTATGCTGCAGTCATGGTCAGGATAGGGTGGACGTATCTCCACCTTGGAATGATCGAGGACGCGGAAAACATTGCACGAAGTGCAAAGGAGATCCTTGACGGGGCCAAAGGCACGCATGCGAGTGCATACGAGTCCGTCACTGAACTTCTGAAGCTCTCCGGGCAGAAATCGGCGCCAATGATCAAGGTCGGTCCTCCGGAAGAGATCCCAGTGCCGCCTGTACAACAGTCAGAAAACCAAGTTGTTGTGAGACAGCCGTTTGTGGAACGACGTCTGGGAAAGTGGGAGACAATAGAGTACGTGTTTTAAGTTGAGATCCTTTCCCCCGTATTCTGAAACCGTCCATAGGATCAAAGCGCAAATGGGAATTCATAAATTCTGGGAACTCATCCAGTAGGAAAGAATCGATCCATCGTGCAACAAACAATATCCAAACGACAAATCTTGATAAACTATGCGACTTTCTCTGTATGCGTTACTTCGGAATATATTATTTTACTCTGGAAAATGAGGCAGGAGGTGACGATTGACCTTGAAGTTGCTCCCGACCAATCACATCGCCAAGTGCCGAGAGAAGCCCTCCCGTAGTCACTAACAGGAATGAGATTGGGACACTCCAATGAGCATCATCGACGGCACCGTCGCTCCCGAAGACTTAATACAATCCACACTAAGCAGAAGTCATGGATGACTCTCTTTGCGTCCATATCACCTTTAAACACATAAAGGCCTTCTCTCGACGCAGAACAACCTCTACATTCTCATAAACATTCTGCTCGCCCATACACTTGGAATGGCTTCAGCTACTTCACAACTGGAAAAGGCTCTACCGCCCTCCGAGCACGACCTCTCGACGGATGAAGGGATGCTTGCATATCTCAATCAACATACTCCCTTCTCAACGTCATCCATCACTCGACTCTCTGGTGGATTCGCAAACTGGACCTACCGAGCGACATTGGAGAGTCCATACAAATTCGTAGATGGTGCGAACCAAAGCAGAGCCCTGGAGACCATTGTGGTCAAGTTTTCGAGTGACGTCGCTGCCGCTTTCGCTGGCGTGGCTCTCGATCTGTACAGGACGGTGTGTAAATAATAACGTATAACCCCCACCATCAGTCTTCTTGACGAATTATTACCCACAGAAAGCGGAGATAGCTGCTCTAAAGCTCATTAACGGCCTGAATCTCCCCAATTTTCGTGGGATGGGTACGACCCAAAAGTTGCCAACATCCGCAACTCAACCGGCAATCTTCCTACCCGAACTTCTCTCCTATGACACTACGAACCATGTAGGATGTTATGTGGATCTGGGACCCTTGCCCTCTTTGAAGCAATACCTCATAGACCATCCGGGTTCAGATGCTGTAGAACTCGCGGCAAAAATCGGGGATTTATTGGGACAATTTCTCGCTGGTTTGCATCTCTGGGGTTATCAAGTCTCGCATACCGATCCTTCTATTCTCGATATATACCGACAAAGCGAAAGTGCGAAGAAGATCTGTGCGTGGCGCACGATCGAGTTTGTAGAAGGGTCTGCGAAGGAGTATAACATCGACGGAAATTGGGAGAAGATTACAGAAACGTTGAAACGAGAGGTGTTGGATTCGAACGATACCTTTAATATGGGCGATTTCTGGTTCGTCCCCCCATCTTTTGGACCCCAGCTCCTCGTTCTCCCTCTCTTCGATTTTAATGGAGCTTCCTTTGTTTCTTCATCTGACTATAGACAACAGGACAGGAAACATATTGATGGAATTAGACGGTCCAGCGAATCCGAGGTCACTCAAGGCGCTCTATATACTCGATTGGGAGCTCGTGAAGACGGGTCCCGCCAGTACGGACATTGCCCAATTCGCAGCGGAAGCATTCATGCTACGTCAGTATAGTGGTCGAGCCACCTCGGGATCTGGAACCTCGGATGAGCCGACAGATGCTTCTCCGGCTGGGGAGGCACTTCTGGTTTCCTTCCTTGACGGCTACGAAAGACACGTCAAGAAGAGTAGCACGGATAATATGACCTCACGATCGTCAGCCACGAGTGTCGTCGAGCCGTCCTATGAAAGAGGAAAATCGACCCAAGATGTATTGCTCGACTCTCGGTCCGTTATTGGACACCTATGTGCTCACGTCGCTACAATTGGCAAGACAGTCTCTTGGGCAAATAGAGAAACGACGGGGAGGACGGTCAGGAGGGTGCTAGAGTTGATGATTACAAACGACCAAAGCGATACCACCAGTAGTCTAAAGGATGTGTTGACAGCTCTTGAAGTCAAATGAACAAAAGATTAGAATCGGAAATATAACGTTTTCAATTGTCGAAATGGATTGGGCATTAAACCACTATGATTGAAGGATGTGGAATATAAGTGATATGCCGTGTATACATATAATGCAGAAAATGACGACATGGATGAGTGGTCACTCGCTATGAGCAATCGCAGGAGAGCACCGGTCCATAAACCCAACAGCAGTCTATCAAACCTCATTCTCGAACCCTCTCTTCTGAAGGTGGAGGGTTCACGAATAAGCCGGCAAAGGGATGAGTGCGTCGTAGGATACATTTCTGTGTGGTAAAGGACCCAAGAGATGAGAGGGAGGGGAACATTGAACGATGGGCTTGGATAAGAATATCGAATGCAATGTCAAAAGTCCAAGAGATGATGTGGAATGATGAGAATTACGAGCGATGATATTCGGGTCGTTGTCCTGCTTAGAATAAGAGGACGAGGGGAGCGAGTGCGACAACACCGACGACGGCGCCGACGGCCTTGCCAACATGGCCAGAGTTGCCAGAGCCGTTTCCGTTTCCGTTTCCACTTCCATTACCGTTACCGTTACCGCTTCCATTACCACCAGTGCTTCCAGATCCATGACCACTGGTGGTTCCAGATCCGTTTCCACTGCCAGTACCAGTGGAACCGGTAGCGGTTCCACTTGAGCCCAAGCGAACCTGGGCGGCTTGAGCGTCGGTAGGGTCCCAGACTGGGCCTAGAAAGACTCGGCGATTAGCAAAACGCTCGGAAGATGGCCGAGAGAAGAAGTTGGCAACGGACCTGGGATGGGTTCGAGAGAATATGGTGGGATGTTCATCCCAGAGGTGTCTACGGTGCTTGCAATGGTCGTGTTTCCATAGTTTGAGCATCCAGCAGCCCATTCAGACTCCGAGTACCAGCCTAAAGTGGTCGAATGTTAACGACCCAAACTTTTTGAAATGACAATTTGAAAAAAAAAAAAAAAGAACACTCACTGTCAGCGTAAACGTCCGCCTGGCACCAAGCGCACGCGGCCATGAGAGAGTAAGCGATGTGATTGCACTGGCAGTCGTTGGCTGGGATCGCTCCAGAAGACCCGGGGACACCATAGGAGGCAGAAACACCAACGGCGGTGGGTGCTGGGAGTGCCTCGACGGTGAAGGAACCACCACACTTGGAACCCAAGGTAGCCCAAATCTCGCAAGGGTTCTGGTTGTCTCCGTTGTTAGCCCATGAGGCATAGACGCATTGTGCGTTTGAGGTTTGCGCGATGACAGTAGAGAAGCCAAAGGCGGCAGCGACAGTAACGAGGGAAATCGCAGAGATCATGATAGTCTTTTGGTCTTACGTTGTCTTGACTGTAGTCTACGCTCGCTGGGGGATGGGGGTCACAGAGAGAACTTTTGGCGGAAGGAAGGGACTAAAGAAGTGGACGGGACCAAGGTTTGAGCAACGAGTGTGCTCTTATAACAACACATCCCAACAAAATTCCTCGTTTGTAGCCGGAATTTGAATTTTAAACGAAGCCTCAAACAGGCTCACCTGAGCGCGGGGCACTGCTCTTGACAGCTCCGCATCGATTCCAACGTCCTGGTGGCCGAGGTCGCAATGGCGCCCATCAAGTCGCACACTGCTTAGAGACAAAAAAAAACCAGGAGAAAACAGGGAAAATGCCTTTATACTTTTCGTATAGTAGAGAGCAATAAGAGGGGTGTGCTGTATTTCAAGAGGGGTAATGTGTGT
>WSTP01000164.1:0-24842 GCA_019627735.1 Serendipita sp. 400
GGATTTTGCTGCAGAATTCTTTTGAAAAGCTTTTGTCAAAGTTTTCAGCGATCCACTGAGCTATAGTTGTTTATGTGACTTGCGATTCACCTGGATAGTCTAATGGACACTCCCATTATTTCGTTATCAAGAGACAACATATATGTCGTATATACAGGCAGACTGTTTTACCTAAGTTGTACAGACCAGTTAGGAGTAACTACAGTATAGTATTTGCTCATGTAGCAGCCGACCCTCCTATAGCCTATAGCCCGTACTGCGGAGGCGGTGGCTAGCGTATGAGACGCATAATAATACGTTAGGATAGAATAATATCGAACTGGATCTGCCTTCGAGTGATTCAAAACATAGGGGATACGCACCGGAGGTTGAGACTGCCTCACTGTACCAGCTGACTAGAGTTCAGAATTGTTATTGAATACTGATGTAGGATAATAATAAAGAGTAGAAGGAGAGAGCACCTAAATGTAGCTTGTGAGCTCGGATGTATGACTGCGGGGAATTGATCCTAGATGTCTCTCAGCTGATCCACAACTCGAATAGAAGACTAGAATATCGCGAATAAGCTGTCTTGCCTAAGCCTATTCCCGCGCCAATACCCCGTAATGCCGCAGAGAGCGCTTTAGTGGCCGAATCATATTGGAACAGATCGTCCAATACATCTTGGAGCCGACCACAACCCCCCAGGCCACTGACAAAGGCCCAAGGTCGTAGACCATAATTCCGAATAAAAAATGCGACTAGGATTCATTCCCCGCCCTCGCCTACGCATTCCCGGCAAGGGATTCGTTCGACGTAGGTTTCAACGACGACGGCCTCTCCATTCGGACGAGCACCCAAGGCAACCCCTTTACAGTACGTCTACATCTCACTCACGCTTTGTTTTTTTTACTTTGGTCCCTTTTTGCTAATGAGGTCTTTTTAATTTGCAGGGCGTCTGGCTAACGCGTGGTACGATACCCCCACAAAGTGGTACCCTCTCCATATTGGTATAGGCTCTTTGCTCCTCGTCTCTCTCCATTGGAGAAAGCGACGCCAACAAACCTTAGATGAAGCCGCCAGAGCCTCAGACGGTGAGCAGCCGGTGCGGATTAAGGGCCCTTGGCATGTGAGTCGGCCACTGGTGCGAACGAAGTTTATTCCCAGTTGCTTACCGTCTCGTAGATTCACGTCTTAGGTGTACTACCGTTACGAAGCGCTTCTCGATTATGGGGATATTTAAACAGCCTAGAGTTACCTGTCTGGATCCGGCCGTTTGGTTTCACACTATATTCTTGGATCTTCGGCTGCAACCTAGACGAATTGGACGAACCCGACCTTACGAAATATGCATCCCTTGGTGAATTCTTCTATCGCAAACTCCGGCCTGACGCTCGACCAATCGCTGCTTCGTTACTGGTTTCTCCTGCGGATGGAACGGTCTTACACTTCGGATCGATACAGGACCATAAACGAGTAGAACAGGTGAAAGGGATGACCTATTCACTGGATGCACTACTGGGGGTTTCCTCTGGTTCATCGACTCCAACATCCGAAGAGATTCATTTTGCGAACCGTGATCATGCCCATGTCGACGATACAGATTTTGCCAATGTCAATGGAATCGAATACTCGGTGGACGAGCTCCTCGGCGCTTCGCTACAGCAACCGCAAACACCATCAGAATCTTCTGACAGCCAGGATGCTTCTGTTGAAAAGGATTCTGCTTCAGCGACAGGTATCAACATGACAGAAAGCGTAAACATTGCCCTCGAAGCCGGAATTCGCCCTCTAGCATATGGCACATCCCCCCAATCTGCCGTAAAAAAGGTGAAGGATGGAAACGAACTGTTTTTTGCGGTCATCTACCTCGCTCCTGGAGATTATCACCGGTTCCATAGCCCCGCTGCGTGGGTCGTCGAGAAGCGTCGTCACTTCGCAGGCGAGCTGTACAGCGTTTCACCTTACATCGCCAAACGACTAGCCAACTTATTCGTCCTCAACGAGCGCGTTGCCCTTCTTGGCCGGTGGAGACATGGTTTCTTCAGTATGGTCCCAGTAGGCGCTACCAACGTGGGTTCAATTCTGGTCAACTTTGATAAAGTGCGTTTGTCTATATCATGCCGTCTCATTCATTAAAGCTGACTCTCTCTTCTCATCGCCGTAGGATCTCCGCACAAACGAACGACGAAAGCGTCCAGCCCCAGGCGTTTTCCGTGAAGCCGTTTACACGAAAGCTTCCCCATTATTGGGGGGTCAACCTCTGAAACCTGGAGTAGAAGTTGGAGGTTTTAAACTGGGGAGCACGATCGTTCTCGTGTTCGAGGCACCAAAAACATTCCAGTTTTCTCTCCAAGCAGGACAAAAAGTCCGAGTGGGAGAATCGATGGGGGATGTAGAGCCGCCGCTAGCGCATGATTTAGTGTGAGGCCCATCATTAGCTCGATCTCTGTTTCATCTAGCATTTGGGGGAATTCATCAAATAGCATATTCTACAGCACAGATCCTACTTATACGTTTATCGTAAGCTACTTATTTCGGGATGACCTATGTCGCCTTGCGGGCTGCGGCTCGAATCTCCGTGAGCTCATTTAAGCCTAAGAAACTTGCGGTCAAGTACTCCTAGATGTAGAAATAGAAATGAGTGCCCGTAATCTATTGGGAAAGAGAAAATGACGGACTATGAGCGACCGGGGAAATAGCCAAGCCAAAACCGCTAGAAAGGTGCTGCCCGATCCAACCATTAGGTGCTTTGGAGGAGAATTGCTCAGAGCCGCAGAGACAATGCCTCTGGCGACAGTTTCTGGAGGTAGACTCCCTGTTGCCATTGGAATCAGTCAAGAAACCCGTGAGGGATATGTAGCAAAGTTTGTGCGTACTGTCATAGCCACTCGCTCGCGCCTTCCTAAATGTTTCCTCGATTGGTAAATAGTGAGAACGTTCCGGTAATGGGATTTTAGGATAACTGTAAATATTGCTTTTGACTCCTCCCAAAATGACGGTTATCACATTGATCCTATGAAACACGAGCCAGGGGGATGATACTGATGACACAAATCAAATGGAATTAGGTAGACATACTTGAGGGGCCTTAGTTCTAGATTTATGAGTTAGATACCAAGCTCACGCAATGACCGATATTGGTTGCACTCACCAACTCGTAGAGTATCACTATAGGAATGCACTGCCCCCTTGGACGCGTTATAAGAGCTGCTGAAAGCATACGGCACGAGTGCTGCATTACTCCCTACGTTGATAATGCAAGCGTTCTTTCCCAAGAGCAGCAAGGGAACAAACTCTTGAACCATGGACATCATCCCAAACACATTAGTATCAAATATCTTGCGTATAGAATCCATTTCGTGATCGGTTGCAGGCACTACTGCAGCGATACCCGCGTTATTCACCAACACATCCAAACGGCCAAACGTCGTCTGGACATAGTGCCTGGCGGCCTGAATGGACTTAATACTGGTTACATCGAGTTCCAGAAGAGAAATATCGGGTGTATCCTTGAGGCTGGCCATGGATTCGAGCCGTCTGGAGGTAGCAATTACATGGCAGCCTTGAGAAAGAAAGGAATCCCGAGACAATCAATCAATTAGTACACTGTAGTCTGATTCCTATCGACTGAGATATTTATACGTACCACTCGATTGGAATTGTTTGCAGATGGCGGAACCCGCGCCACCGTCTGTGCAGCCGGTGACAAGGACGATCTTCTTTGCTCCTAGTGTCATATTAGAGATGTAGAGACTAAGGGGAAACTTGATGCGATGGGAAAGGTTGATTATGTGCCATCGGCGGCGTTTTCTGTGCGTTTATATATGTCAACCGAAGCGAAAGTGAGCAAGTTTCGCCGAAGGAATATTGGATAAGCAGAAGACTGGATATTTCTCGAACGGTCGATTTAATAAATCTGAGCATATTTCGCTGGAGATATGGAAGCATGCCGATCGGTATTCGTGGCCTATGGCAATATATACACGCACTGCCACTCATTCACATCGGACCGACCATTCATTCTCGACGTCTCCGACGAAAATGGACTGTAATGCGTCCAAAAGACCTTTGCTCACCACGCCAAACCCACTCGGATAGGCTGGGAGTACGATATCTGTTCCCTTGTATCCTATCCTCCCAATAGGGCATACCACTGCAGCCGTGCCTGCCCCGAACACTTCTAATACTCTTCCTGCATCGTTTAACTGAGAAATCTCCTCGACGGTAATCTTTTTTTCCTTTGGATGAACCTTGATGTCAGTTGGAACCCCAGGCAGGCAGGAATGGGACGGATGGGAAGGAGGGAGGTTATGGAACTGAGCAAGTTCTAGACAAGACTGCCTGGTCACTCCCGGTAGCACAGTTCCGTCCAACGGAGGAGTCACCAAATTCAAATCTACGTGTATCAAGCTCGTTATAGTCTACCGAGAGTACGAAATAAAGCATTCGAACGCACCTCCATCTTCACGCCGGATAACGGCAAAAAAGTTCATCTGACCGGCTTCTGTAATGCGCATGTTTGGTCCACTCGATTTCTCTGGTGTATCTTCAACTCCGTTTCCTTTCCCTCCTGGTTGGGGATCTGTATCTTCGAGCAACCATAGGACTTGTTGATAGCCCTCCTTTGCGGCTTTGACCTGTGGCATGAAACAAGGCGCATAATTGCTTCCAAGCTTGTATGCGCCTGTACCACCGGGCCACGAACGAACCAGGTCGTGTGCGGCATAGAGGGATATTGGTTTGACACCAGTGGACGCGCCTGATTGCTTGAAAAAGGGCCCTGTAGGCGACACGATGATAAACAAGGTAGAGTGGAGAGACGCGACGACTCCCATTGCAGGTCGGGTGCCTATGAGGGTTGGTCGAACATAAAGGGAGTAACCGGGTGCTTTTGGTATCCATCTCCTTTCAAGGGAGACGAGCTTCTTAATGAGAATGACGAGTGCGTCTGGATCTGGGACTGGTAGAGCCAGACGCTCAGCAGAACGGGCCATTCGTGCCGCATTGAGGCCTGGTCGAAAGAGAAGAGGTGTTCCATCTGGCCCCAGATATGCCTTCAATCCACCTTTAGATTACACATATAAAGGGTGGTAGTGGTAAATAGACAGACCTTCATTCCTTCAAAGAGATTGGAAGAGTAATGAAGACAGTGACTCGCAGGGTCGAGCTCCAAATTTTGATATGGCTGTATCCTTGGTGCACCCCAGCCTGAATCAGGATCGTATTTGACAATAAGCATATGGTCTGTTTTGGTCTCCCCTTGAAATCTATCAGATGAACTGTTACCCACCTCTCGCCCGACGTCGTTCGTCGAGAGTGGGATCACATACCGAATACCATATCTGCGGGTTCTGGCAATAGTTTCAACGAGCCAGCTCTTTCTATTTCAAGTCGAGAAGCCTAGAAAAGGTGTCCTCAACGTTTCTTTCTGAGCACTCTCTCGTAAAAACTACCCACATCGAGAGGTGCAGGAATGTATGGTAATGGTTGGCCTTTGGTCATATCATCGGTGCCATTCGGAGAAGCATCTGAAACGGAAACCATGTCCAGAGACAAGCCAAAAGGTAGTTGCAGGGGCCAACTATCGTCTATGACTCGAGTCATGCCACCCCTCCGAAGTGCCTCTCGGCCGGGCTGGAATTCGGACTACGGCTAAGGTCACTGGCATTCACACATCTCATGAAAAGATACTCCGATGCATTACAAATTGTTGTAAACGGTAGAATGTTCGACTGTACACGGTTAATCCAGTTTCAGGGCATGTTCGAGCTTGTGGAGTAGGCCCCCTTCCTTCTTCTTAGAATGTTCACAAGTTTGGCTGTCCCCTTTGCACTCGCTGCATTGCCCTTTGGCTGGTGTGGAAGAACAAGCCGCAGTGGTAGATGTAGATGTAGATGCAGGTGCAGGCGCAGGTGCAGTCGCAGGCGTGGGTTGCTGCGTTTTGGTTCCACAAGTCTGTCCGTGACCACAGGCTTCTGTGTGCTGGTGCGGTGGCTGGGCAGAAGGGGTCTGCGTCTGAGGCGCAGGGGTGGGTTGAGCCGGAGCTGGTGCGGGTGCAGGTGCGGGTGCAGGAGCAGGTGTAGGTGCGGGGGGCTGCGTTTGGACTCCACAAGTCTGTCCGTGACCACAGGCTTCCGTGTGTTGGTGTGGCGTGGGTTGCGCCGGAGCTGGTGCTGGCTGGCTCGGAGGATTCGGATGGGTGGAAGGAGCCGGTGCAGGTGCAGGTGCGGGTGCACTCGAAGTGCCTGATGGTCCAGCTTGTTGTTGTGGTGGCTTTAAGCATCTACGACTCTCGAATCCCTCGCGATAGCTTTAGAGGACATAAGTGAGACAAACTTTGGCACTTTCTATGAGCTTACCCATCATTGAATGCCCACTCGCAAGGAGAATCTCCACAACGCTGGACGTGTTCCCGACGACGCTGGTCCGCCATAGAACGAACATCGATGTTAGGGTATTGTGGATTCTCCGCATCACACCACCCTTGGATAAATCCGTCTTCGAACCGCTTTGGGTCAGTTTGCTTGTTACCATGCGCTTTCCAATACGCAATGTGGGCGTCCCTATCAGAGCAGTAAGTAGGTAGCTGTACAACGAAATGATCTGCCTACTTGTGTTTGCACATTGCCGCCATTTTCTGTTCATGGGTATTCTCTTGAGGCTTCATGCACCGACGCGCATCGAACCCTTCATGATAGCTAGCTCGGTGTCAGGCTCGAGTATGGTCAACGAGAAGAAACCTACCCATGCTCAAACGCCCAAGGGACCGAAGACTGGCCACAGCTCCGAACGTTCTCATCCCTCCTCTGGCCTAGCATCGAGTCGCGGGTGGCCTCATGATGTTGTTCCGCGTCACACCAACCTTGGATGAAGCCGTCCTCGAATCGCTTTGGGTCGGTCTGGGTGTTCCGAGCTTTCCAATACGCAATGTGTGCCTCTTTGTGTTTAGCCAGTTCAGCCATTTTCTGTGCATGAGTGTTTTCAGCCATAGCGTCGTCGGTGAAGAGCGAGGACGGATGTGGGGGTGTCTAAGAGACAAAAACGAGAGATGAACGACTGAGGGAGGCTTAAATAGATGGAAATACACGTTGCTGAAGGGGATGTGGCTGAGATCAGATAAGTCTGGTGACCTGTCGAGGATCCCTGATTGCAACGATCGTGGTCTGTTTGTGCATTTTGATTACGATCATGTTTGTTTACAAGGATCACTCTAGCGTTCTAGATCCCAGGGAGAGTCCCATTAACGGGTCGCCGTCGATGGGGGAGAGAGGTCGGGCTCATGTTTGCACCTGGTCCAATATTCGAATGCTTATTCCCCTCCGCTCCTTGAGGCTGTCTTCAGGTTTAACGAGACGGATAATAAGGATATCGAAAGTGTACAATCTGAGGTCGATAATGGACCTTTCACCTACCCGACAAAACCTAAGAGACCAAGAGGCCCATGAGCGTATACAAGACGAACGCCCGACGAAGAAAGCGCGCCTTGAAGATGGAGAAAGAACAGACAATATGATTCAACCGCGGAAAACAACCAAGCAGAAGCAGAAGTTGAGCAAACGAGCACTTCAAAAAATTCTACACCATGAACCCGGCACACCAGGCGACGTGTTGTGGCATGAGATCAACGAGCTACTAGGGAGGAATATTGTAGACGACGCTATAGTCGCTGGTCGTGATTTGGAGGCATCAGTCCAATTCGGTGACATCTTGGAATTGGACGTTGTCGAAATCAGTTCAACGGGTCAGGCTTTATATATTAGATACTACCACTAGACTTAAAATACGGTTGATGCCAGGTGACAGTCTATCTATCTTACCAGCTCCCCATCCGCCTTGGGTAGTGGCTACTCCTTTTTCGTTGCCAGGAGAGGTGAGTCTTTACTTTTGAGTCAAATCTTCCAAATTTAATTCATAGAACCAAAGAGGATTCGCGTTAAAATTGTACGAAATGGCCGCATGCTCTCTCACGCCGACCTACTAGGTATTGTTCAGAGCAACCAAGCACTAAGAGATGACAGCAGGGTGAAATGTAGATACTTTGGAGAGTGTTCCGGATGCCAATACCAGGTACGTAGATTGCTTGCAAGCTCCAAAGGTCTAAGTCTTTGCTTCCTGGTAGATGCTGGACTATGCGACACAGCTTGACTTCAAACGTCACGTCATTCAAAAAGCGTATCGATTTTACTCCAATCTTTCGGCAGAGATGATTCCTTCCCCATCACCGACCATTGCTTCACCACTTCAGTACGGCTATAGAACAAAGATAACGCCACATTTTGATGAGCCACCTAAAGGCAAGGCCCGTTCAGCGTGGATCCCATGGATAGGATTTGACTCGAAGGGCAGGCGAAGGGTTTTGGACATTGAGGTATGCCCTTGCAAACCTCAGCAATGAAGGTGAAATCAAAATATGCCGTAGGAATGCCCTATAGCAACGTCTACCCTGAATCAGGCACTTGGTCCGATCAGAAAAGAGGTCCAGGAGTGAGTACGTGTTCGCTGTTGTCCCGCTAGCTTCCAATTCTCTCTCGGCAAGGCAGATAGATAATTACAAACGAGGTGCCACACTACTCATGCGAGACTCCCTTGCGACGATTCCCCAGCAGGATGGTGATGAGACCCACGTTTGTATAAGGGACCACAAAGCGATCGTCCGAGAGCGCGTTGGCACAACTCTTTTCGAATTTCCCGCAAACTCGTTCTTTCAGAATAACAATTCAGTTCTCGTGCCACTAACGGACTACGTCCGCGAAGCCGCCCTGTCGGTCCCAGCTGATGGCAAAACTAAGCAGCCAACCCATTTGATCGATACTTACAGTGGTTGCGGTCTTTTTGCTCTCCGCCTGGTTGATTCATTTGATCGGGTAGTCGGGATCGAAATATCCGAAGTGCGTATAAGATTGCGCTGGTGATAATCGAACTCGAAGGCTCCAGGGACTAATTGTAAAACTTTTGACTAGGAGTCAATTCGCTATGCTACTCACAACGTCAAGTTAAACGGGATACCGGAGGACAAGTGCGAGTTTCGTGCAGGTCAAGCGGAAAGGATTTTCGAAGTAGTGCAAGACTTCCCACCGAAGGAGACCGCAATTGTCATTGATCCTCCACGAAAAGGGTGCGATGATAAATTCATTGAGCAGCTTCTCAGTTTTGGTGCGGCAACGATTGTCTACGTGAGCTGTAATGTGCACACTCAAGCCAGAGACGTTGGCAAGATTGTTAGCGGAGGGCGGGACTATACAGTCGAAAGTATTCGGGGATTCGATCTATTTCCACAGACTGCCCATGTGGAAAGCGTGCGTGAATTCCCTTCTGTGTCTAGTCTAGAAGCCTGATCATTCCTTCTTCTTCCCAGGTTGCTATCCTCCGACGAGGCTGAAGGGCTGTCCTTCGAACATGTCATCCATGTCCCTTACTTGACATATCTAATTGCACATTTGCTTCGAGAAGATAAAGATTCTGTCACGTTATTTGTCGCTTCGTTGTCACTTGTGAAGACGGCGGGGACCAAAGCAGGCCTCTGTGGTACTTGGCCTCAAATGATAGCTTGCTCCCTACTCTGTGGCCCCGAATTCCGCCCGTCCCCGCTCACTCTGAAATCTTTGCATCCAACTTGCGCCAACTATCATAAACAAACTGATAGACAGGACTACAGCAATTTCCCAGCGCAGCGCCGCTGTTGAATCCCGAATTATTTAAGGCGGTCGGCCCCGCTCACCAAATGGGTGTCTGTGTCTCAAAACGAGAAGACGGGGCTTTGCGGGCTCATCGAGAAGCTGAGAAGCAGCTTAAAGAGGTGAACGATTCTCTTTCATCTCTGTGGATCGTGCATAGTTAGCTCACAGGCTCCTCCAGGCAAAGGCGCGCCGAGATGCACAAGTCAAGGTGAGCTATTTCCGGCTAGACCCTATCAGTAAATCACAGATGTGCTGATATGGCGGACTCGAGATTCTTCTTTTGGGCTCAGGTATGCGTCGTCGGTCGTTACTACTGCGAATCGGGAGCTTATAGCACTTGGCGCGTTGATAAAGGCGACTCCGGTAAAAGTACCGTCCTCAAGGTGCGATTCAACACTACAAATAGTTATCAACCCCTCGATTTCTCACGTGCTTGTTATGTAGCAAATGCGACTAATCCACAAGGTCGGCTTTACCCCTCAAGAAATCGAATCCTATCGGCAGCTTGTCTTCAATAACCTAGTACATGGGATGCGACTGATTCTAGAGTCGTTTTCCGTATTCAATCTAGACGTCGAGCCTGAAAATTCGGTAAGCCTACGAGCGAACACTGACGAACCCCCCCCTCTAAACCCCATTAGGAGTATGTACCCCTAATAGAAGGTGCACCAGACCTCAAGGATGGGGAGCCTTTTCCTTTGCAGTATCTTGGTCCCCTACAAGCGCTCTGGGAGGACAAGGGAGTACAAAAGGCATTGCTCAGGGGCAACGAGGTGGCGCTACCAGAAAACCTGAAATAGTGGGTTCTCGTAACGTCTATACGAGCATACTTGATACTCTTTTTGCAGCTTCTATCCGCAACTGGACCGATTCTTTGAGCCCTCATACCGACCTTCGGACCAGGATATCCTTCACTGCAGAGCACGGACAACAGGGATCAATGAGACTGTATTTCGTTTGAAGACTCATGAATTACATTTACTGGACGTGGGAGGTCAGTACTTACTGCCAGTATAGCGATCTCTCGTTTCTGATCTTCCTCCAGGCCAGAAGAGTGAGAGGCGAAAATGGATCCATTGCTTCGAAGGCGTTACTAGTATCTTATTCCTCGTGTCTCTCAACGGCTATGATATGAGCCTCAGTGAGGATCGCGACGCAGTGAGCGCTTTGGATTGCTTCGCGAGGCGTCATCTGATTTCTTCTTAGAACCAGATGCAAGATGCGATGGCTATCTGGGATTCAATCTGCCATAGCCAATGGTTCCGGACGACATCAATTGTAGGTGTGAAACTCCCCGTTGCTATCACCCACTGAGAAGTGTCAGATTCTCTTTCTCAATAAACTGGATTTATTCAGTGAAAAAATCTTACACTCTGACATTAAAGCCGTCTTCCCCGATTTTGACGGTCAGTTGAATATTTGCCGGTCGGCAAATTGAATTAAACTTTCCCCAGGTAAGCCAAAGGATGTGATGGAAGGCAGAGAATACTTTCGCAAGAGGTTCCTTCGACTAGCACAAAAATCCAGTCGGACAAGGGAAAGAGAGATATATGTACAGTGCGCAGCTTCCTCTGCGTATCATTCTATGGCTCAACCCCCCTAGTTTCACCAATGCTACAGATACGGCCTTATTACGAGTCGTTATGGCCGCCGTCGAAGGTACGTAACTCCTTCTAAGTAGTGCATCCCGCTGACCCTTGGTTAAGAGTACGTATCCATTTTTCTTCACCCCCTCGACCCATCTTAAACCGCCGCGCACCGCCAACCTTTATCCCTTGTTTATTCCATCTCCATGATATGCTTCGTTTCATAACTCCGTTCTTTTCAGCACAACCCTGCGGGGTAATCTTCAGGTGGCGGCGCTGATCTAATGCTCCTGCACGCTCGCGGCTATCATTATTGCATTACATTTCAACGCATTTTCTTGCCTCGTTGTATAACTTGTTCTCATCCTCTCTCACGTTCTGCAGTTCGATCATCACCCAGAACGTAAGTAGAACGCTTCCATTGCCTCGGTCGCGACTTATGCTGATGTTTCCTTGATAGATACGGGATATCATGATGTAGGTGCTACCCCTTCGGCACCCCATGACTGGCTTCTCGTCTCTTCTTTCTTGAAGCAACCCTTTTCGTGTCAAAGCAACTTTCGGTCTCGCTCTTTGTCTGTATGCCCAAATGGTTTCCTCCGGCCCTTTTTAGTACCTCACATGTGTGCTCTAGAATAGGTCGATGATTTTAGTATCTCGCTCATTCGCAGTATTTGACGATGTATTGACTAGTCCAGACTCATAATCCCCACGCTCTTTCACCTTTTTACTCTACATCGAATGTATTTAAGGAATTGCCAGCTGTTTTGTCCCTTCAGGAGGTAGACAACCGTTGACCCAAGCGCCCTCAATCACTCCCAGCAGCAGTCGTCTTTCGCTACTTCCAAGAATTCCCTTATCTTCGTCCTGGCGCAGAATATCTGATAATGCATCGATTATGCAACAAAGAATCGCGGAGGTCGTCGGCGGTTCTTGATCAGGCGTCGTGGGCCAATGAACGATTGTTGCTTGAACCAATGCAACAAGATACCATATAGCGTCCTTGAAACCCAGATAGCGTATATGCTGATGTTCTGTCATATCACAGCTAGTCGGTTCCATTTGCATATTCGCCCACTCCTGTGCAAGTTGTTGGATTGCGCAAATAGCCACAAGGGACGAGAGCCGGCGATATAGTCGCTCATCAGCGACCAGAGAATCAATAGTTTGTTTACAAATTCCAAGAATAACAGGACGAAGGTCCAAATTTATAGCTAGTGTTGAACTTGACTCCCGTGTCAACTGAACCGATGCCCAGACGTGACTGATCGAGCCGATCCCTTTGATCAATGGTTTTAGGAACTGTTCTGCGATGGTTCCAACGAATATGCTCTCTTTTTCTTGTTCGGAGAGGGAATGACCTGCTTTTTCGAGTGACTTCCGAATGATTACTGGCATGATCCCTCCCACTCTAGTAAGCACATCCCGTGACGAGCTTTGGATTGGTTGGGTCAATGCGGAGCATATAGCTTGTTCCACCGAGCC
This sequence comes from Serendipita sp. 400, assembly GCA_019627735.1. NCBI lineage: Eukaryota > Fungi > Basidiomycota > Agaricomycetes > Sebacinales > Serendipitaceae > Serendipita > Serendipita sp. 400. The sequence continues at coordinate 12,731 of WSTP01000164.1, forward strand.
GATGCATCTCTTCAATGCCGGTAGCCACCGTTGACATAATTGAGGATCGTGCTTGTCCTTGAAGACCTCGTAGTTATACAAAAGGGAGAGAATCCCCATGTCTTCGAGCAAAGATAGAGGCAGGGGGCCTGGAATTTCACTTTGATGAGAGACGTGATCAACGGAGATGTGACGGCAACATTAGTCACCCACCATCATCGTCTAAGAGAGTTTTGGGTTTCAAACCGGCCTCTCCATCGAAAAGAGGGCTAGAATGCTTCACTTTCTTCTTCTTTGCTCTGTGAACCAAACCTCGACTGCCAGCCTGGGCCAATTGTTGCTCGTTTTCCTGAGTAGATGTAAGTAGGAGTGCGTCTAGGATAATCCATGTTAGGGGTGAGAGATGATCCAATTATCCGATGATAGGATAAAACCAACTTTCGCGTTCTCGTTCGAGAGCGTAATCCATCTCTTTGAGCCGCGTTTCAAGCTGTTCGACCTGATTACGCCAATATCCGACTGTGGCACCCATGTCGAACCGACTTTTTAGCTCCTGCAAATACGCTGTATACCTGGAGTCACATTCGTTCCTCGGCTCCTTTTAGGTTAGCTTACAAGGAAGGGGTTCGTGCAGCGGCTTATACTTGAGCGCTGTTAGGGCCTGCATTTCGGGAGATCAATCATTAGTGCCAGAAGGACAGCAAGCGTCGAGGGTATTGACCACGTAGATTCTAAGCTCGTTGCTTATTGTGAGGGACATCGGGAACGTGGGGCGGTTTGAGTTCGACGTGGGCGACCCTGGTTATGGTCGGGGGAAGGTCTATTATAGACACATATCCTGGTATCGGTCCTTTGGGACCAGGGAATCATTGATACTATCTAAGAAACAGCAACGAGGTGACATGGTTGACTTCTATATCACCCTATAGTGTCGCTATTATCGAACATGAGCTTTGCGATGTGATTCTGCATCGTGACTTTATCCTATACGAAACTAGTCTCTGGTGTAGTATAGTGAGGGAAGGTGTTTGGTAACGTTTATGTGTATTCGTCACTGTCAGAATTAGGTGCTGCATGGAGTTCGACGGATACGATATGGGCCCAAGGGAACATCAGCATTCCAACAAAACGCCCGTTTTCGACGAGATGGTCATTCTGGAAGTCGACAGGGAGCTCATAGACCTGAGTTAAGACGAGGTTGAGTTCCTTGTCTGTGCAAGCAAACTGTCCAAGGAAGACTCGACCGTCGCGTATTACAATCCGTAGCTCCTTGCCCAGCAGGGCTCGAAGGCGTGAGATTGCTGGTGTATCTCGCTCTTCCATCTTTATTTCTGTCTTCCCTTGTGCTGGTGACTCTGGACGTTGCTCCATCGGACAAAGGTGGCTTCCAAAGTTGACCTCCTCCTGCTCCCTTTGCACTTTGCACGCTGAATGAGCATAGCGATCCAAATGCCGACTTCGGGCACAATTGACTCGGGTCACAAATATTCTGTTATTCTCCCGACCTACAACGAACGAAAGAACCTCCCTGTCATCGTTTGGCTGCTTGCGAATACTTTCGACACGAAGTACGTGGCTAGGGCCGCTTGGTACAGAGCTAACTATCCGATTTCAACAATAGTCGCCTTGAATGGGAAATCATCATAGTGGATGATGCATCACCGGATGGGACATTGGAAATAGCCAAACAGCTGCAGTCGGTCTACGGCGAAAACAGAATAGTCTGTTCAGCTTTTATGATCTAATTGATCATTCTACTTATCTTACAGAACAGATCCTCAAACCCCGTGCGGGAAAGCTCGGTCTTGGGTGTGTCGACCTGTGAGGTGTCATTCGACATAGTTAACACATCAGCAGAACGGCATATATCCATGGGCTTAATTTCTGCACAGGAGACTTTGTCATCATCATGGACGCCGATTTCTCCCACCATGTATGCCAAATTGTGCCATTCGACCGATCCCCTCTAATATCTTCGTCCAGCCAAAGTTCATTCCTAAATTTATTAAGTGGGTAGAGCCCTTACTGTCCAAACGAGCACTCATTGTTTGTTCCTCCCAGACTTCAGCAGACATACAACCTAGATATTGTCACAGGGACCCGATATAGCAGCTATTCTACTCCTGGTCTACAAGATGCCGATATCTCCCCTGGCGGTGTTTACGGATGGGATCTCAAACGTAAGCTAGTCAGTAGAGGAGCAAATTTCCTCGCGGACACGGTCCTGGATCCTGGGGTTAGCGACTTGACAGGAAGCTTCAGGTAAGCCGGATAAGTATCTACAATGGTCGTCGGCTGATATATATGTATCCGTAGGCTTTATCGTATTGCGGCCCTAAGGCATATCATTAGCCTTACTCTCTCAAAGGGATACGTTTTCCAAATGGAAATGATGGTTCGTGCAAGGGCACTCGGCTACACCGTGGGAGAGGTGCCAATCACATTTGTGGATCGTATATATGGCGAGAGTAAACTTGGTGCGGATGAAATCGTGGGTTATGCTAAGGGTGTTTGGGCATTATTTACGGGAGTCTAGTATATCTAAAACAAGCAGGCTGTAATCAAGTACCTGGTATCTATGCCTGATCATATATATCTTCTGGTCCTTTTGACGTCCTCATACCGATCCTCTTTAGGGGGACGACCATATCTGGGTTCAGGCACACCTGCATGGGCCGTCAGCAATGATACGCTGATCAATGAATATCATACGCACGTAATATATCTCTATAAATATCAGTGACAGCAGGGGACCACACACTTCTCCAAAAGAATGCTCCTCCTCCGGCCTCCGGGCGGAACGACCAAGCCTTAATAAAGTCGCGCAAGGAGAATGCGATTCGCTTCGTTTCCAACATTGACCGAAGATCGATAGCTAAGTGAGGATTAGGATTTTCTAGGAGCAGTAAACAGTATCGATGATATGGAGTTCCAATTTGGGGATGAGGAGGAAGATAGTTGTATCCTTCTTGTGTTGCAGGCAAATGAACCAGTGAGGAAGATTTTGATGAGATGACAATATTAGGTCTTGGCCTTGGTCAGTCAAGGGTGCGTCAGGTATGTCACCGACTCACATAAGCCAATGCAAACATTGGCGAAAACTCTGCCTGGCAGGGTCTGGTACATCTAAATCCAGATTAGATCGCGACTACAGATTCATTATATACTCACCAAGGTCGACCATTACCAGGGTGTAATACCTCTCGTCTCCATGGAACGCGTTGACGCGAATGCCAGGGGGTTGGACCGTCTGCAACAATATAAGCCACAGCCTTTGGATAATGCAAGGGAGCGTACGAGTATCGGGTCTACGAAAACGCCAGGTTCCACTTCATCTGGCCCGAAGGCGAGACTGAGGTCGATGGAGGGATGTAAATCCGGGAGAAGGTCTGGCACGACGTTCATTGTGTGTATCCTTTCCATCTGAAAGCTCAATCAATGAACGGGAAACCTGTGTCTTGAGGTACATACAAGACGGTCCAATCTTCCTCGCTCCCTCCATTCCCTCTTTGCCAGATGTCGAAAGACAGGCTTGGCCATATCCGCTGGACTTGTATCAGATAGAGACGACATAGTACATTTTTCTGGTACCTTTTCCATGTCTGAAAGCCCATATTATCTCTGGCTTGTTCATTTCAGCGAGTATTTCGAGTTGTTCAAGGCGAGATGGTTGTGTTGAGGCAGCCCCCTCTCGACGCAAACAATCCAGTTCTTCCAAACGCTCCTTCGAGTCACCTTTAATTATTTGTAGGGCCATGTCGTATAAAGGATACCGTCCTGTCTCATGCACAGGTGCCCATGCGTTGGAGAAGGCGGCTCGGTTGTCAAAAGACGAAAACCGTCTGAAAAAGTGCCTGTGTACAAGAGAGATCCCTTGGGAAACCAGACGGACGCCTCGGGCGGTCATGGCTGGAGTTCAAGCAGTGAGGGTATTCAATTGTTTTTCGACATGTAAAGACCACATAAGATTCCGCCGTTAACATGCATAATTAAAAATACATGGTGATTGGTTTATCTTCAAGCAGACAAGAAAATATGTAAATGCAAAGTTGGTGTCCAAAGCCAAGGCTCTTGCTCTCGTGACCTCATCTACGCCGTCTATTCGAGTATACGACATCTCTGGTAGGCGATTCGGGTGATTCATCCCTCGCATTCTCAACCGTAAGAGCAGCGCCCCTATTGCGCTCTCGTTGTCCCTTTGAGCGTTTCCTTTCACCATTATCGAGTTCCCGAAGTTCCTCTTCAAACTCCTTCTCTACTTCAGCTCGGATTATACGCCGGAGTTCGTGTTCTAAGGACGATATACTGCCAGTCGCCAAACTTCCGCCTTGTGGTTCTGAGATTGAAGTCAAAAAAATTCCCTTATCAGATTTGGGTGGTATAACTTGCGCACTTATACGCGCCGGAAGGAGGGCAATAGGATCAACTTCATCCTCGCTTGGTGGCTTATTGCTACCCCAGCCTTTATGAGATACGACCGTGGCACTATTTCCGGTCCTTCCTGGAGGACGGGGGCGATTTGGAGAGAGATTTGGCAGCTGGTATGATGTCGGGGCACGTTGAGGGAAATATATGACTTTAGATTGCATGGTATCCACAGGAGGAGATTCTCCAATTCTTCGATTGGCTTTTAAAGGGGCGTCCTTATTATCGGGTTGAGATTGTTTGGTGGTGATTGACTTGGTAACGGGCAAAGACCTTTCACCCCAGCTTGGGCGATGAACGGGGGCGTTGGGCTTGAGAAATAGAGCAGGCGGAGTTGATGGTAAACCGTCCTCCTCGTTCACCTCCCCTCTATCAGAACACAAGGAAGGAGTTAGATCACTGCCAACTCCCCTGCGTGATTCGGTAAGCCGATTCAAAGTACTTGCGTCCGTGGGGTTAACTCGCGCTTGCTGGGACTGACCATCCTCTTTCAGCACAGCGCGATCGTGTGCTCGTAAGCTGGAAGGATCTAGTGGACAATCAGAAACTCCAATATGGACCTCCGCCTACTACTTACAGCGGTGTCTTGCCTCGGGTGACTTTGACCTGAAGCCAACTTTCCTGAGTCGGACTGTCTTCATCTCATTGAGGAAGGCAGCCATTTGATCTGCAGGTACTGTCGGCATCAGACCAGAAGGAGCAGGGTGGGACGAAGTGGGTGCAGTTTTCAAGTTAGAAGACGTGGGGTGAATGGAAATGGGTGCCATTTTCAGAGTGGATCGTGCAGTTGTGAGTAGGGAGCTTGTATGCTTGTCGCTTCCATGCGAGGGCGCTTGACGTAGGTGTGGTGGAGGTGGAGGTGGAGGCGGTAGGGGTGGTGGTGGTGGCGGCAGTGGTATTTGTACGGTTCTCGAGGCGAGCTGAAACATATATCAGAGGGAATTCATATTTCTACACATTCCTACCTCCTCCTTTAGCCGCTGGACTTCTCGCTCAAGTTCTGCAATTCGCATATCCTGCAGAGATGTTTCTGGTGTCCCCCTGGGTGTAGAAGATTTGGAGAGATCAATCTGATGATTATCGAAGGTTAGGGTTGGCTCTTCTGTTGGTCGAGACAGGAATATTTGTCCTTTATATCCAGGGGCAGCATCCCCCTGGGTGGCGTCATCTTCTTGCTCAGTTACAAATTTTTGTGTCTTGTGGGGTGTTGTATAATCCTCTGAGTCCGACGTGGATGGTGGAGGAGTGGCGGAGAAGGTATCATATGAGGATTCCTGCAACAGGGCATTGCGCTTGAGATTTATATATGTAGTCTGATGAGAAGATGGTAACGGGCTCGATGATTGCGAAGGAGTTTCGATATTTCCAGAAGCAAACCGGACATGGTGCCTGCGTACATCTTCTTCCTCCTCAGCGTCAGTGAAAGCACCAGGCATTGTCAATGAGCCACGCTTAGTCCCCCGAGATGTTCCTAGCATATATTTTAGCTATTAGAGAGCACGGAACGAAGACTGCTATCACGCTACCTCGCTCCAAGCTTGGACTTGAACCGCGCTCGTATACTTCCTCCTCATGCTTTGCTTCCGCTCTGGCTATCATCCGAGAGTGATGAAACGCATTTTCTTCATACCCTCCAGGCGATACAGAACGTCTCGCAACGCGTTTTGGATGTTCGACTTTTACTCGTTTGCGCGGTCGTTCCTCGAACTCTTCGTTAGCTGGTGCTCGTCGCTTGGAATAGACCGAACGATCTTTTACGGGTGAAGATGAGCGATTAATTTCTAGCTTTGCCTTGTTGAGCGTATGACGAGGAGCCCAGCTTCTATGGCATACCTGGTTTACCCCTGCCGCGCTGAGAACAAATTGTTGCAGCTCGCGTCCCATAACACCGAGAACAGAGGTTATCAAGCTAGGACGACCTTCGTTCGAGTGGCCTGCCATGGCTTGATGCCCTCACCAGATCTGAAGGTGAGGAGATTAAGAACATTCCCAACTGACTTTCCGCATTCACGACACGGTGTGGATCTCCGACCACTTTGGACCCATAGAAATATATATTAAAGAACTAAAACAAATATGAAGCAGAGAAGACAAGCACGCCAATGGCGAATATGAGGAGGGATAGATCGTCGGCAAGTAAACCAAGCATATTCATATAACGGAACGCCGTTTGAATGAAGACTGGCAATGGAGGAGGTAAATGCGGTAATACGAGGTCCAAGAACACGGGTGTTCGAGGCGTGGACTAAAATCGTGTTTAATCACTGGGGTAGGACATGACTGGGTCAACTCACTAGGTGCATTACTATTCGTGTTGTGTGCAATAAGACTTGAAGTATCATATACGACCAAAGGACATGCTGCACCAATGAGTTTCAGTTCATAGTAGGAGTATCTTGCGATGACATACCTGGGAATCTCCAGACCAGCTATATGCCGGTCGGTGGTACTGGAGATCGGCCCATTGCCTCCAGTAAGGGATATTTAACAGCTTTCCTTCAGACGAGAATGCTCCACTTCTCCACAAAACAAGGATAAGGAAGAGTGCAGTGCTTGAGATGTGTAAGAGGGGCAGAAGCTTTTCTATTAGTGACTTCGACTCCGCTGGACGTTGTGCATTGTTGGGAAGATCCATAGGCATAGAAAATGGACCCGAACCGAAGTCTGTCATGACCCCTGGGGCCGAAGAGAATTGGGGAGTGCCTTCTCGCGAACTCGCGGCAAGGAGAGCTTGTAACCTAAGAAGTTGGTCTTGTCCCAATGGAAATGAGTCCTCATTTCCATATCCATCAAATTCAGGATGGGGACCCGAAGAGGTGCTGAACGCCATCTGTCGACGTTCAGGCGTATTCGTGCTAGAGTGTGATGGCAACTCGGCGAGAGGAGGATCTAGATTTTGCAGCTTCTATAAGTATGAATTCGTTTTTAGGTGATCTCTTCAGGCTCACCACTGCTCATCTCTCGCACTGTACCAGCAACATCTCCCTCGTTTTTTGCCTTCGTCGTCAGTTTAGCTAACCTATCAGATTTCGATGCAAGAATTGCTTGTCTGCGTGCAGCAGCTCTAGCTTTGGCGTCGGCCATAATTACTGTAAACAAATTCCTGTCACGTAGCACCGATGGGCGGCAAGTACAACCTTGGAACCCAGCCACGCTCATGGCAAACCGCCAAGACAAAGCGACCAATGAAAGGAATGCGAAAACGTTAAGAGAGCTAATAAAGCTACCTCAGAACAAGTTTTGTGCCGATTGTAAAAGAAATGGTAAAATCATGATATCCGGTGGTGGCAGCGTCTAACAGCTTTCCCGTCCGTTTAGATGCTCGATGGGCCTCTTGGAACTTGTAAATGACCACGAGTTCTCTTGGACACCTCGTTGACAAACTTCAGAGGCTGTTTCATATGCATTCGCTGCTCCGGCATTCATCGCAGCATGGGGACACATATTAGCAAAGTCAAATCGATTGATTTAGATATGTGGACACCAGAGCAACTTACCGTACGTAACACCTGAAACCTCGCAGAACTAACAGTAACCCAGTTGGCCCAATGCACCTGTAGTCCGTGCAGAAGTGGGGCAATACTCGTGTTAATCTTTACTGGGAGGCTCATCTGAAGCCTGGACATCTGCCACCAGACCAGTGAGTATATACCCTTCTTGGAGACTATCTTGACGAACTTTCCAGTAAAATGGACTCCTTCATACGGTCCAAGTACGAAACGAAAAGATGGGCACTGGAAGGTCCGCCACCATCAGATCCATCCGTCCTGGAGGGATCATCAGATCATGCAAGTTCTTTCTTTTGTACCATTCTCATCACTATTCTCACTCACTGAGATCCGAGCAGATAGAGCCTGTTCCTGCCGCTCCCATCGAAGCATCTACTACTGAACCAGTCGTCCTTCCAGCCGCACCAGTCGTCTCCCCCCCGGCACTCATCCACGACCCCTCTGCTTCCACCTCTAGAACACTCCTTTCTACGGCTCATACCCGTGCTCCCTCCGCGTCCACGGTGACAGCCACTACTAGTACCAACAACCAAAATGACCTTTTCTCCCTCGATTTTTCAGCATCACGGCCAGATTCTACGGCCATGTCAGTACCGCCAAAGGATGTAAAACAGGACATAATGTCCCTATTCACCTCAAACCCAAAGCCTCCTGCCTCGGCCCCAAGTTTTGGCTTGGTTGCTCCACAAAGCATCACTGCTGGTGGCTCAGCATGGGCACAGGACTCATGGAATTTCCCTGCAAATAACATGCCCATGGATTCTAACCATTTTGGTTCAGGAGTCAATGCTTGGCAAAATTCTCAATTCTCTGTAAGTGGTTTAGAATGGCCTCCAAGTTGTTTAATTCTTAGTCATCAACAGGCTCCCCAGAATGTCTGGGCTGCAAATTCAGGGCAGAATGGCAGCATGGACTTGTTCAATACACCAGGCACTGTTCAACCTGCAAGCAAGAAACAAGATGATGCATTTGGGGATTTGTGGGGTGGGTTCAAATAGCATATCAAATAAGGATTTTCTAGCCAGCAGAAACTGCAATCTTTATAGCAGTGAAACACTTGTAGCTTACTGCTCCACCCTTTGCCATCCTATACATTATTACTGTTTGCAGAATCCTTGTCAGTTTGCAACTAAAGGGAAGCTGAAAACACCCTTAGGTAACCACCCTTTCTGTTCCCATTGTTACCTTCCTTTGTTAGTATAGCTTATCACACCTAGAGGACCTGAGTGCTTGTTATGCCCTATGCTCCCTTCTACTATCCTTGGTTGCTCTGTGCTCCTGTGCACATCAGCACACCATGGATAGGACCTCTACATTAGCATCAGCAAACTTGAAAAATGGTTGATTAGACAAAGGTCTACAGGGCTCCAAGAGCAGGCTAATGATTAGACACAAAGTCTTATCAGATCTATGGTATTAGGCCTTGAGGACCTAAGTGCCCAACACTGAGGGCTAGTGCACATGTGTGCAGAGGAGTAAGAAGGACTTGAGGTGGGTGTGGGCTGGGAACTGGAGATGACTGAGGGAGTGCAGAGGGTAGAGAAGACTAAGGAGAGGGTGCACTCACTGCACAGTGTGCAGGGGAGCAACTTGGAGACTCAGGAATGGAGCTGGGGGGCAACCTTGTTGGTTTTCTAGCTAATGTATCTACCTAGAGAATACACAAGCTATATACAGTGACCCACAAAACTGGAGCTGAACTTGGATAATTTGACTTGTTTGGCTGGTAACAGGTGAACTAGGCTAGACCAAACAAAGACAAGACTATATTCAGGTAGCCAGACACCTTGGCTTTCTGATAATATCCATATCATTACATGAGACTCACTAATAAGGTAGTAAATCATCAATCTTTGAAGGGATATCAAAGCTACAGTTACGTTATGCCCCAGTCAATATAGACCTTGTCTATATTGCACAACACCCCAAGGACTCTTGTTGCAGGCTGTGCTTGACTTGTGTAGCAATGAAATGACATTGAACATCCTGCAACTAGACCTTAGGTATGATAATTATCATCTGCAACTTGTATCAATAGGCTGTGCATCAATGACAGTCTCCCAATCCCCTCTGATCCTCCCTGTGCCTCTGCTCTGCTTGTAACTCCATTGTTAGTATCATTGACCAACTCTCTGTCATCCCTGACCGTCTCCCTGTCATTCTTATCTTGCATTTCATTTGGGTTTGCATAGTTATTGGACCTGTTTGTCTATATAACCTCTATGTATATCTTTCTAGTTTAGACAAACAGGATATTGACTTGATCCCCTCCCTAGCTCTCTCTAAGTCTCATCTCTTGTCTCATTGTTGGTTGTGCCATCATTCTGATCCTTCACAAATGTGGTGCAGCCCTCCTTGTATCCCACTCAACACTGTGCTCCCCTTGGACACTCCCTCTGCTCATCCTCCAAGTCTCTCTGCAACTCCACTAAATTGTCTCAAGGGTTTCAGCTGTCAAGGTGGTTGCCTCAACACCCACTGCATAGCATGCCCTCCCAGACCTCCGGGAAACTGGTTGGCATGTATTACAAGTGGGAATCAACAAGCACACCAACAGCATGCTAGGTCTCTAGTACCCTGGACCACGATCTAACAAGTTATGTGGCTGATAAGCTGTGGTGATAGATCACATGATCAAACCTTAAACAAGGTTTGGTCACATGACTGAGGCAATTTCTTATATATGGGGGACCCTTAGCTACCATTCCCTCCCCCCCCCCCATTGTAACCATGCCCAGCCTCTCTGTAGCTCAATGTGAACACATTATTGCTCTACTCAATTCTGGTCATTCTTCCTACCAAATCTATGATAAGACTGGTACCCATTGGACCACTGTCTCTAGAATTTATCAAATCTATTGTCCCAGCCTCAAGAAGTTCTCTGGTGGTTGTCCTTCACTGCTTTCTGACACCAATGTTTGACATGCTGTTTGTCTTATCACCTCTGGGAAGGCAAAGAATGCAGTCCAAGTTACCAAAGCTCTCACGAACATCACCAACCAAGAGATCTCTGTAGAGACCACTTGTTGTGCCCTCAAAAGGTCTGGGATGAAGGCAGTAGTGAAGAAGAAGAAGCCACTGCTCAGCAAAAAGCATAGGAAGACTCAATTAGACTTTGCTCTAGCCCATAGGGACTGGACTATGGAGGATTGGAAGCAAGTGCATCAGGAAAGTCATTTTTTCTAGACAAAGATAGGGGAGCTTGGGGCTACTAGGGAGTCACTTTGAGTCAGATGACAATTTTTCCATGTCTATTGAGCCTATAGGTAGCCTCTAATTCAATTGAATTACCTCAGATCTACTAGATAAGTGAGGAAAACCATGATTTTATCTGCCTAGTAAGCCAGAGCACTATCTAGTAACTTACTAGGGGTTAGTTGGAGCTAGTAGGCAGTTTGGTTCAGAGAACCACCCTCCCTAGCTTATTCTAGCATGACTAAAGAAAAACTAGAAGCTTCTAGGATGAACTAGGGTACTGATCAATGAAAAAATTGAGCCTAGTAAGCCAGATTTCATCCTAGCTTACCCTAGTTTGTCAATGTATGCTACTAGGCTTTAGTAAGGGGTACTATAGGAAGCTAGAGATATGTTCACATGTCAAGACATTCCTAGCACTTCCTAGTTGTCCCAATTTGTCACAACTCCTGTCTAGTATGGACTAGGGTAATATAAGAACATCTAAAGAAAGTTAGGGCAAGCTAGGAGAGCTATTGATATGGAATGTAATCTCTAGCTACTATGAGTCTGCCCTAGCTCTCCCCACTTGTCCTAATTACTACCTAGGTATCAACTAGGACAAGGTAAAGGCAGCTAGGAGAAGATAGAAGGAGCTAGATGAACTGCAGCTATAGACCATATCTCCACTTAGTCCTAGCTTCTCCTAGCTCTCCCTAGACAAGTATAGTTTGTAGTTTAGTTGCTAGTAGTTACTCTGGTGTAATTGACATGTAAGACAAGATACTGCACCTGATTAATGGTATTCAATAAACTACTAGGAGCTGCTAGTGTAGCCTAGAGAGTATCACTTATATATCTTATCAACCTAGGGTGACCTAGAGTTCACTAGACTAAGGTTAGACCTGGTAAAGAGTGGTAGGTGGTATCTCTACATTCAACAACTCCTTTAATGCTATCTGAGCCCTTGCCTTTGAGTTCTTACTATTTTGACCATATTTTATCAAGGATCCATCAGAAAATTC
>WSTP01000165.1:0-24662 GCA_019627735.1 Serendipita sp. 400
ATCACCCAACTGCGGAGCGTTGCGATCAGCCCTCTTATCGGTGTATAGGAAGTATTCTTGGAGGTTAGGACATAATGCGTGAATTGGCCATACACACTCCTGTACAGTGTCCGCACACACTGCCGTAGTGAGCCATAGCTCTCGGGTCCATTCTCCACGCCGTTTTCCTAACACTCCACGACCCATAGCAGCTCTCTTGAACGTTCCATCCACCAGGCGATCGAGCTTCAGATGGATCGAGGTCCACAATATCTCTTCTATGAGAGATTGTAGGGTCTTGCACGTTGCGAGCAAGTTCGAGAAATCTGCTTGTGCATTTCGCATATCGAACTCGTTTCTTGTATTGTATGACCGGCAGAGGTTGAATACGCGGACCATTGGCTCCTGTCTCAAGGGCCGCCATTGGTCTTCACCACGAACAATAACGAAGATTTCACGCCAGATTTCGACTGGGAGTGTGCTCAAACAGGTCATCTTTTATGTCTCAACTACGTAGATCAGCAGTAGGACCCGAAAAAACAGGTTAATGCGGTGTTCGCGTTTGATTTCTTCTAACTTCTATTCCATGTGCATAAACACGATATTAGCATCTTTTATATCGCCTGCTGGGATCGTACCAGTAAGAGCGCAATGAACGAGGAGGTCCGGCAAAAAGTTAGGTACCAAATAGGAAGAGTCGCAAGTCGAACCACCGAAAGCCCTCCCAAGCCTTGGCCACGTCCACGATCCCAGAGCCCGTATAGAACTACTACTCCTGCATCCTAAAAGGGCTATCTACGACCTCCTAACACCCTCCTGTACCTGGCTAATCGCTCTCTCTCTCTCTCTTCTCAACTTTCTGCCTTCTGCATAATTTCCCCGCAATCACCCGGTTTTGCTTTTTGGTCGCTGACATCCCCCCCATATTCGCATTAAAAGTATCAAAATGTCCTCTACGAGCTCGAAACAACGCGAGTCTTATCTCGTTATCGGTGGTTGCGGATTTCTGGGACGTCACATCGTCGAAGCTCTACTAAACAGAGGAGAACAGGCCGTCGCCGTGTTTGACCTTGTGCAACGGCATTTCGACAAGAACGTCCAGTTCTTTACTGGTGATTTATGTGAAGCAGCAGATTTGGAAAAGGCCATTAAGGGGGTGAGTACTCATTCGTTTGCTTTTGCGTGGACCTCCTGCACGGTTCTCCTTCTCAAGTGGTTCTCCTGCTTAATTTGTTGACATTTATACCCGCATTTTGTATAGAGTGCTGCAACGACAATCTTCCATACCGCGTCCCCCCAGCATGGGGCTAACAACCCGCAGCTCTGCTGGCGGGTCAATGTTGACGGGACAAAGGCTGTCATAGCGGCTGCGCAGGCTCACGGAGTCTCCAAACTTGTGTATACGTCCAGTGCCGGCGTTACCTACACCGGCGGGGATTTTATTGACGTAGACGAACGACTCCCAGTTGTCACTGCCGAAAACGCTTATGACACATATAATCTTACAAAAGCAGAGGCAGAAGCCCTGGTGCTCGCTGCGAACGGAGAAGGCTTGAAGACGGTTGCACTTCGACCCTCTGGAATCTTTGGGTGAGTCCTTTTTTCACTCCCATAACAGACCTCAAACATCTCTAACATGAACAATTTAAAGTCCAGGAGATCGACAAAACTTTGAAGGTCTATACCAAGTCGTTCGTCGTGGCCAAACGAAATGGCAGATTGGCGACAATAGCAATTTGTGGGATTGGACTTACGTCGGAAACGTGGTCAAAGCCCACTTATTAGCCGCTGATAAACTCCGCGACGAATCCGCTCCAAAACCGCGTGAAGAAGTCTGTGATTATGCGCTCCCTACAATCTCTTTGACCACACACGAACGAAAGGTGCCTACCTCGGTCGCCAGACCCTTGGGTCCGGCGATCACACCTGTCCCCAACGCTCAACAGATCGAAGCAGCCTTCAACAATCCGGAGCCGAGGGACGACGTTCGTGCGGTTTGGAGAACGCGCTATGACCCACTGACGGACAAAAACGTCGAGCGCGAGTTGAGCTATCCGCTTCAGGTCGGCGGACAAGCGTTTTATATCAGTAATGGAGAACCGATCCCCTTTTGGGATTACACGAGAGCGGTCTGGAAGGCGATGGGTCATGTACCCGCCACCCCAACCGTTATCCCCAAGTCGGTCGGCTTGTGGCTCGCGACAGCTGCGGAGTGGTGGGCTTGGTTGACCGGAAAGACCCCCGGGTTCACCAGGGAACGAGTTGGATATGCTTGCTCTAGCCGGTGGTTCAATATCGAAAAGGCTAGGAGAGTCTTAGGATATGAACCCGACGTTGGCGTCGAAGAGGGCATAAAAATCTCGGCCAAGGTAAGCTCACAACCATTTACTTGTCTCTTGCCCGTCCTAATTTCTCTTATAGTGGTTCTTGGAGTCCAAGGGCATTACGGCCGCTACACCGGAATAGTTTCGTCCTTTCTGTTTCTTTATTTTTGTTTGTTTCCTTATACTTAGATCTGGTACAATTTACATATTCTTACGCTCACAGACGGGATGAATGACATACAAAGGATCTTCCTATTGGCAGTTATAGAACAACAACTATGCGTACATATTTCGTTCCGATACTTTACGTGCTAAAGCCTGGACTCTATGCGGTAACGTCCGTAAAAGGGTAACAGGCCAGCGAAAGTTTGTTAAAGAACTGGAGTTGGGGGTGTTTTTGTGTGTATTAGGGGTTTCTCGAGGGAAATTTGTGGCTTGTATTAAGAGGATGGTTCAGTTTGGATTTCGTGGTTCGGTTCGGTTCGTTTAAACAGCAGTAGTGGCTGCCTTTGCGTGCGTTGTGTCGTGCTCGGGGACGATTGAGAATCTATAGTGGAGGAAGTGCGTCAATTTTGGTGTCGCTTCTCGCTTCAAAGAAAATACGCACGCGGAGCTCTTCCATCCTTCACCTTCGTGCGCCAGCTCATCCTTCTCGCTCGTCTTGCGGATCCATCCACGCTCGTGGCCGACATCGGGGAGGAGAGCAGACTCGCGCTTAGGAACGATCTTGAAAGTACTATTGCGCTTCACACCCTTGTTTGACGTGGGAGATGGAGAGCGATGAGAGCCGACGACCGTGTTGTCGTCCGTCACAGCGGGACCTTCTTTAGAGTCGTGGCTGAAGACCGACTTGATAGCATCGATAGTCGAACCATCGCCCTCTTTAGCCTCGGTCATCGTCCTTCGGACTTTGACTAAGGTACACACGAATACGTCAACTCTCAGCTACAACTAACAGGGGATGCACATACCGAGTTCGCGATCTGCCCATTCAAATCCAGACCGGATACCATCTTCAATAGCATGAGCAACCTGCTTCTTGATCAATCCGGTCGCCAAAGGACGAAGAGTCTTGTAGAGTAAATCGTGTTGACTGTCGCGGATGCTAAATCTGAGGGCATCGACCTTGGCGACGACCTTCTTGACACGGAACAAGCTTTGCTGAGACGTCTTGCCGTCGCTCGAGTTCGCGTTGTTGACGAGGGTGACAGTAGCCGTGATGCCACGCCCACCCAAGAAGACGTCGGCGAGACCAGAGTCTTTGAGTTTCTGGAATACGAGAGGGTGTCATCCATTAAGACTCAGTCAATGCTGATAAGATTCTTACAGGGAAACCAGACTTCTTTCTGAAGTAGAACGTCACATCACGCATGTCCGCCTGAATTTGACTGAGGGTGAGCGTCATCGTATGGTGATATTCGTCTTTGATGGAGGAGTATGGCGACATCTTCATGTGCGTCTGGGCGGCGATTTCGATGATATTGGGGAACAGGTTTCGACCTTGGAGCGTAAGATTTTCGATGACGAGGTCGAGCTTGTCGTCCGTATATTCGATACGAGGAATCGGAATGTACCCAACTTTCTGCACCAAAGTCGGTACAATCACGTGACGAATGTCCTTCCAGAGCTGCGAAACGGTCAGTATCGATGCATCGCAACAACGTCCATACTTACTCCTCCCTTCCACACGAGGTTCCCATTCTCGCTCATCAGAAGGTCCTTGACGAGGCCGGCCCACTGGTTGGCCATCTTCTTGTTGAGCGGATCGGCAGACCAACCATCGACCCAGTCTTTGCCAGAGTTGACGAGGAGTTCGCGGTGAGGACGATAGCGTTCGTCGAAGAATTCTTTGGCCTCGTCATGGAAGATGACGTTAGATTGAGTGTTGAACTGAGGAGTGAGAATGAATCCTGGCTCCAGGAGAGTCTATTGTATTGTCGTTAACATCGGTGAGTTCATGGCGCTACTGGAACAGACTCACCCTCCTGACAAACGTGTCCGCGCGACCCCACCAAGCGCGGAATTGCTCATCCTCCCTGGCATCATCCCAGATTCTTTGAATTGCATCGAAGATGGGGTCGAGGCTCTGAAGGGTCATGTCAGTATTCTCACATCCAGCAACATTTCGTGCAACTCACGCGTCCGCCAGCGAATCGTTCCAAAAGAACGCGTAATTCTTGCCACGCTTGTTGCAAAACTGGGTCATTGCTGAACAGACCAGTGGCGGTCTTTGTCTGATTTGTGCCGACCCCTTTAGCTTGCTTGAAGTAGGCTTCGATGGTCGAGAGAAGCCAGGAGATTGCATCTTGGTACGCAGCATGGGACTGGCATTCGACCACCACCTAAGAACAAAGAGTGAGCCCCCACAAAGTTCAGATCAAAGGTGAGAATTACCTTCTTCATTCGCCAGATAAACTGGTCGCGACGCTCCCTGGGAAATTCTTCATTGAAAAAATCTTTGGCGCGTTGCGCCTCGTCACGAGCACGCTGCTTGTGCTTCTCAGGGATCTTAGAGGATACTTTATCAACGGCAGCTCCGGCTTTTCCCTTGGCTTGCTCCTTTGCAGCAGTTGAATCCTCGCGAGGATCGGTGATGGGAGGTTCTAACGATGACTCGATGAGCGTGTGCTTAGTTACGAGTGTGCATCGTGTACGTACGATTCTTCAACTCCTCCCCCTTCGTCGCAGCGGCACCCTTTGCAGCCTCGGTGAGCTTGGCGCCCGTTTGACGGAATCCATCTCGGTGCAAGTCGACGTCTTGATCAACATTGCCGGCAATTTTTTGACTAGGTGGAGTGACCTCTGCCTTGTCAGCAGCCTTCTCTTCGGCGTGGCCTAGTCCCTTCTTGAAGGCTCCTCGAAATCCATCCTTCGAGATGTCAACACCGCCTTCTATAGGGGGGAGAGATCCGTCGTGCTACACGGCATTTTTAGAGGTGAAAAAAGAAAGACCAAGTAAAAGGGACGTACAATGCCTGGCTGGCTGGGAGCAGCATCATCGACTCTAGCCATCCTATCAGGCGATGGTCGGGCGCGTTCTGCAGCTCGGCTAGCGCCCTGAGCGAACATGTCTCGACCGATGAGAGTAAAGTCTTGAATCAACTTTCTCGCCTCTGAGTTGGTCAGGAGAAGTTGGGCAAGGGTGCGTAAATGCTGCACCCCGACCTCTCCGTCGCGCTTGGCTTCATCCTTGTTTGGGAGTGCGCTGTCATCTGGAGCGGCAGTCTTTGCTTTTTGAATGGCGCGGTCGCGGAATTGTTGGGACGAGGTATGATAGATGAATTGCTGAAGAACTTCGTCGGCGTTCTTTTCCTGGAATTGAAGACGAGACTATAACAGGTTTGAATCAGTGGTGTTAACTTAACGAATACGGCTAAAGGTGAACGTACGGTCTCGAGGATGGCCCTAACGTCTTGAACGAGCTTCTGGCCTTCTGGGCTCAACTTTGAGAGATCCACGGGAGAAGTATTAATGAAGTAGCGGAGAGTTTGATCGATCTGGGCGTTGTCTGGCATTCGACCCGCTCGGAAGGCTTGAATGACGCCGTAGAGGCGCATCTTTGGGACGGGTCAGTGGTGTGCTCCTGACCAAATAGCAAGTCCAAATCTCACCTTGCGGTCAATGTCTTTCTCGAGGGCGGCCTTGTCGGTGGGATCGGTGACGGCATTCTTCCCTGGAGAGGACGAGATTGTCTTTGTGGCGGGTGGGAGAGACATTGTGGTATTTGTAGATTAGAGTAAGAGTACTAGAAGCGTAGTTGTAACTTGTGCTAGTTTGTTGCAGGTACGACTGGAGGAGTAGGCTCCAAGTTTTGGGGGTTCGTTGTGAGCTAGAATAACGGCCCTTTTATACCTGATAGGCAGCCCACCCCAACGTCACTGGTTCCACCCAGATTGCTGTCAAAAATTGGTAAAGAATCCCTCTTGAAATCGATGTCACTCCACCATTGGGCGTCACTGGTGAAAGGTGCCGCTCTAGAATGACGAATGCAAAAGTGAGGTCATGAAAGCCCCTTTGATAGCCAGTCGGATACATCATCGGAGATTCGTTTCATAATTTTCTTTTTTCTTTTTTGATAAGATTTCGAGTATTGGTGGTGTGCGAGGTTTCTAGAATTTGGAGGCTTCTCGAGATCAAAAGTGGCAACAGTAGGAATTAAACCTTGAACGCTCAAAGATCTGCATCAAACGTCTAGTTAGCAAAACATCTTTGGAATTTTTATAGGATTGCGATTACCGAACGGTTCCAATGTCTGAACACAAGGAACGACTGGAACTCCCGGCTCCTGAGGATGCCAGAGACGACAAACCGACCCTGGAGCTTGATTCAACTATGAAAATGGACAATCTAGGCGTGAGGGCCTTGCTATTGTCGCCTTTTAACAGAAGCTGACCTTGCTTTCTACAGCCAATGATCGTTAACTCGGACGGCGTGAGTACCCTAAACTTCTATCCATAACTGCAAATCGGTTTATCAACTCGATCAGACCCTCTCCCGAATATCGAATTGGCAGGAAATGAGCGAGATAGAGCGAGCTAGAACAGTAAAGGTTCTCCTTAAGCGAAATAAGTCAGTGACCCATCGCCGATAGCATTCTTCCTTATTGACACGATGACAGGATCCGGTTGGACACGCTTGAAGCCGCAGAAACAGGAAGACATGAAGGGACAGAGGAAAAGGGCAAGGATATTGAGACCGAATGACAGGGATCCAAACTTAATGTGATCAGTTTGTTTCTTCATCTCTTAGTTTATTTGTTGAGCAGGCCTTATTGGTATCAATGCATTCTACGGGCCGTCGGGCGGGTGTTCTAAACGCGTTCTGCATAATGGACGCGGAAGAAAAATTAGCAAACAGTGATTCAACAAAACCAGGCGTGAACTCTCATTGCTATACTCGCAAATCTATTCATTTCCCGCCCGAACCAGTTTTTCCAGATGGCGACTCCAGTAAGGAACCAGTCAAGTCAAGTCTACCGAACTCATATTGTACTGTCTTTCGATACGCTTGTACAATAGATGAAGCGCCAGATAACAGAAAGTTTCGAGGCCAAGGTGCAAACAAAGCAAATTTAATCCTTGACCTCATCCACTTTTACGTGACCAATCAATGCTCACGGTAGCACGATCAACACGAGCCGTACGCATACCAAATCTTCATGGTGGTATATAATTTCAAAAACCTGACCACTAGACCGTAGGGGCTAGGCATTAGCTGTCGCGGAACATTGTCGAAAGCCGAATGGTCTCTCATACGTCGGCTTTCAACCTACGACACTGTCGTTATTGGAGGAGGTACGATGCTTTCGATCTCAATGCTTACATACTGGTGGCTAAAATCGGTTTGCGTTAGGCCCAGGAGGCTACGTCGCTGCAATCAAAGCGGCCCAACTTGGGCAAAAGGTATTTCGGATCTCCTTAATCAACTGATTAAAGATGTTAAATATACTTTGAATGCTACACGTAGACAGCCTGCATTGAAAAACGCGGTACATTGGGAGGAACATGTCTTAACGTTGGTTGTATCCCGTCAAAGGCCATGTTAAACAACTCGCACATATATCATCAAACTTTGCATGACATAAAAGCCCGCGGAATCGATGGTATGTTCGCTCGTTCTGTCTTTGGGGTGCCGCGGTCCGGATCCTTACTCACTCTTCCTCCCTTTCGACATGCACCATTTTGCTTCGTACACATAGTCGATGGTGTTTCGTTAAACTTGCCAACCATGTTAAAAGCCAAGGATACCGCTGTGAGCGGATTAACAAAGGGTGTCGAGGGACTTTTTAAAAAGTATAAAGTCGATTACATCAAGGGTACTGGCTCCTTCGAATCCGCCAACCGCCTCAAAGTTGCCCTCAGTGAAGGTGGTGAAGACGAGCTAGAGGCAAAGAACGTCATTATTGCCACTGGATCGGAGGCGACACCATTCCCCGGCGTTCCGTTTGACGAAGAGAGAATCGTCAGTTCCACAGGTGCTCTCTCCCTCAAGGAAGTCCCAAAAACATTGACGGTTATTGGTGGAGGCGTCATTGGGCTCGAACTAGGGAGTGTCTGGAGCCGCTTAGGGGCAGATGTTACTGTTGTCGAATTCCTGGGCGGAATCGGAGGTGTAGGCATTGATGAGGAGATTGCGTATGTGTTCTTTGTGGAACTTTCTGTCGTTGGTCAGCTGACACCGGGCTCAGGAAGAGCTTCCAGAAGATATTACAAAAGCAAGGGTTCAAATTCAAACTCAACACCAAAGTCACCTCATTAAAGAGAGAGGGAGAAACAGTTACGGTTGAGATCGAGGGTGCAAAGGATGGTAAAAAGGAGACAGTGCGTTCTCGTTCTGCACTCGTAATTTATCTAATTTCTTGGCAAGATCACTACGGATGTCTGCCTTGTTGCCATTGGCAGAAGGCCGTACACTGAAGGGCTCAACCTTGAGGCCATCGGAGTGGAGACTGATAAGCGGGGTCGTATTGTCATTGACGAACAATTCAACACATCTGCACCCGGAGTCAAATGTATCGGTGATGTGACATTTGGCCCCATGCTTGCTCACAAGGCTGAGGATGAAGGTGCGCAGGCTGCTTGCTTAACGAGACATGGGCCATTACTGACATGGCGTGAAAAGGTATTGCCGCCGCGGAGTATATCCAAAAGGGCCATGGACATGTCAATTACGATGCAATTCCGTCCGTCATTTACACTCATCCAGAGGTTGCATGGGTCGGCAAGACCGAACAGGAACTCAAGGCTGCTGGTGTAGAGTACAAAGTCGGAAAGTATCCCTTCCTGGCAAACTCTCGTGCGAAGACGAACAACGACCAAGAAGGAAGTGTGAAGGTCTTGATTGAGAAGGAGACTGATAAGATCTTGGGTACGCATATCATTGGTCCCAATGCAGGAGAGATGATTGCCGAGGCCACGCTTGCTGTCGAGTACAGCGCAAGCGCAGAGGACGTCGCAAGGACGTGCCATGCTCATGTAAGTGCTTTTAAGCGTTGTTAGGATGCCGGCTCTAATGTCACATTTCCTAGCCTACATTGTCGGAGGCGTTCAAAGAGGCCAATATGGCAGCATACGACAAGTCTATCAACTTTTAATCAAAGCGAGGACAAGCTTGTCTCCCGATCGATTGCATGTAATCTTATGTCTTGCTTTGCGTCTGGAATATCCTATCTCCCTTGCTCAGGCAAACTTGGTCCTGGTTGTTCGGTCCCATCCCGTATGAGAGTGACATATCCCATTCTTCTTATGCGCCACCAATGTGCGAATGTGATCGCAGTCAAGGTCTTACACGTGCAAGCTGGCCCAAGCCTGCGTGGAGACGCTGTTGCGGCCGGTGGTAATGTGTTCTGTGTAAAAGGGCGGTCTAGGAACGTGTAGAGTGATCGCCGGAGATTAGTTTTGAAACGACTGGGTCCCTCTGACGCTGAGCTGAGGGTAGCAAGTGTTACAACTTGGAAGCAGCGGCAGCTCTGCGTTGTGCAGCTTCTGATAAACTCGTGTCAAGCCTCGGAGCAAACTTGAGGCCTTGTCCAGGCTTCTCGAGTGCTGCACGAGGTATAAAAAAGTGGCCAACAGGTAGCCAGCAAGTTAGCTTTGCCCACTGCTGCCGCTACTGTTTAGCTCGCAATCTTTGAGCCCACCACGACTATTGCCCGTTCTTAAATAATCCTCCAAATAATCCTCGGCACTCCCTTTCATCGCTGGGGTCTCCTTTTCTATTCGATCAGCGTGTTTTTTCGCTCGTTTTCCGCTGACCATTATGAACGGCGTAGTGGATGAACAACAGGAAGGACTTCGTCCGGCTCCAGCGACACGTTCGCAACATCAACACCAATCTCATCCCAATCATCATCAGTACCTCCAGCAACATCAACAGCAGCTCACCCCTTCCTCCAGCTCTCGGCGTCACCAAGGTTCGGAGACGACGCACTTTGATATCAAGCAACACCCAGCAGCCATCGCCTACGCCGCTGCTCATCCAAATCGCACGATTCCAAAGTTTGGTCCTTATATCCTACTCCAAACACTCGGAGAAGGTGAATTTGGAAAAGTCAAGCTCGGGCTGCACACCCATTGGGCGGAAGAAGTTGCCGTCAAGCTCATCAGAAGAGGGAGCGTTGAAAACGATGTTCGAATGCAAAAGATTCGAAGAGAAATCGCCGTTTTGGAGGTAAGCTGTTCATCTTTTTATTTTTTTCTTTCATTCTCTTTCCCCCCCTACTTTCTCGTCGCCTTCAGTTTTGGCTCTCTTACAACGGCAGCTGACTGTCCCTCTTTCTTCATTTGCAATTCGAACCCGCCGTCGCTTCCCACTCGCAGAGCTTACACCATCCCAATATCGTCCGACTCTATGAAACAATCGAAACCGACAAATACATTGGCATAATCTTGGACTATGCGTCTGGCGGCGAGCTGTTTGACCACATCCTCGCCCATCGTTATTTACGAGAGAAGGATGCTCGAAAGCTATTCGCTCAGCTCATCTCAGCCGTGTGGTATATTCATCAAAAGAAGATTGTCCACCGCGATCTGAAGCTAGAGAATCTACTCCTCGACCGTAATCGAAACATCATCGTCACCGATTTTGGTTTCGCGAACCGATTTGAGCACCGCACAGACGATCTCATGCAGACGAGTTGCGGCAGCCCTTGCTACGCGGCGCCTGAGCTCGTGATCAGTGAAGGCTCCTACGTGGGTTCTGCAGTCGACATTTGGTCTTGCGGCGTCATTCTGTACGCCATGCTGGCTGGCTACTTGCCGTTTGATGACGATCCGGAAAACCCGGAAGGCGATAACATCCAGCAATTGTACCGGTATATCCTCAACACCCCTCTCACTTTCCCTGAACATGTATCGGAGGAGGCTCGGGACTTGCTGCACAAAATGCTCGTTCCTGATCCAACTCAACGATCGACCCTCAAAACCGTTATGGAGCACCCGTGGCTTGCACCTCATGCAGATTTGTTCATTCTCACGGTCGATGATGCGGAGAGACTATCGAAGGAGATGCAAGAGTCGAAGAAACATCAATATCGCCGTCAAATGCGCGAGAGGGAGAAGGACCTCGCTAGGCAAGCGCGTGCGCAGGCGCAGCGCAGAGAGCATCATCAGACTCATGTGATTGAGCCATCGACATCTTCGAGGGATGCACGTTCTGCAGCAGACCGGTTACATGATCCCATGTCTGCACAAGCCAATGTTGGCCACGAGAGAACAGGGCGGAGAGCCGTGGCTTCTGCCATTGTCATGTCGTCGCCACCGGAAGACGATACCCCGTTGGCGGTGGCTACGGCAGAAGAGCTCCGGTATGAGCCCACAGGTGCCGCTCCTCTCGTTCCCAACATGATGATGCCGGATGCCATGGGTATGCCTTCTCACGAAGCCCGCGATAGGAAAACGTCTACCAGGTCGAAGAAGGGCCAGACCATCAAAACTCCAACGGCAGATAGCGGAACAAATGCAATGCCGCTGAGCGACACGACGAATACGGGCAACGGCTCCGCTGCGCCATCCGCCCAGAAGTCGAGTCGAAAGGCGGGTGGCTTCAGGCACACGATCCAGCTAGAATATGACGATGGAGCTGAAGTGGAGCCAGCACCTCCTACACCACCCCGACCATCTTCCAGGAGCACTCGTCAGGCAGCCACCGAGCTCCCGTTAGAGACGAACTTCCCGACTGAGGGTGATATGTCCTTCAATCCTGCAACGATGTCGGAGCCTGTCAAGCAATCACCTACCAAGGCACGGCGAAGCTCGACGACGTCTCGTCCTCAAGTACCCATCCCCGCAGTTCCTGCCCTTCCACCATCCGCCATGGGTCGACGTGGCTCAAATGCTTCTCCAATCCTTTTGAGAAATCCAGCCACGGATCCGGGCCCAATGTTAGAGAACGGACGATATGATGCAAACGAGATCGCGGGTATTGCCTCTCCAGTGTCGTCTCCTCCAGTAGGCGAGCCGGCACAGCCAGATGCCGTCTCAGAGACCCAGAAACCATCGAAGAAGCAGTCTCAAGATAAATCGAGGCCTGGTTCTTCCTCTGGGAGGAGACATACAAGAGGCATCTCCATCGACAGAATCGTCGGGTTTGGCAAGATGATCACAGGTGGTGGAAGTGGAAAGGACACAGATCCCAATTCGGTTGCAACGAGCCCGACTGTGAGCAAGCAGGCGTCTGGTGTTGGCAAGAGAGCTTCGTCAAAGGTTGGAAAGAAGGGAGGAGACGTCAACCCACCGCTTCCAACTGAACATCCTATGGATTCGAACACCTCCATTACTCCTTCCTCTACGACCTTGGACGCTGCCTCGTCCACTGCTGGTGGTAATGTAACGCCTACTACACCTGGAGGTAGCACTCACGCAGACGTCTCTATGTCTGAATCCACTTCAGGATCAGTGAAGAGCGCCAGTAAGAGACGAGGAGGCAAGGCGCTGAGTCTGATGGTCGATCCTATTACAAAGATGAAGGATCGTTCGAAGCACCGAGCATCTGTTCAAGCTGGCCTCGACTTGCTTCCTTCGAAGGAGGAGAAAGCGGATAAAAAAGCGAAGGATATTTCAGGTCCCCTCAGTGCTCATGCCGTCGCACAAGACCACCCAGAAGTACCGCCTACTGATCAAAAGACGGAGTTGGCGGCGACTGCAGAAAAGGAAAAGAATGGC
The DNA here is from genome assembly GCA_019627735.1 of Serendipita sp. 400. NCBI lineage: Eukaryota > Fungi > Basidiomycota > Agaricomycetes > Sebacinales > Serendipitaceae > Serendipita > Serendipita sp. 400. The sequence continues at coordinate 12,965 of WSTP01000165.1, forward strand.
CATCAAACTGCAAACACACAAGGGTGGCGTATTCCACTGTTCAGAGATACCTCTGTGCGTGGAACATCTCGCAATCCACCAGCTGCTACCGCCCAGCGTCAACAAAACCCTGCACCTGTTGCTCCTCCAGCCGTCCCACCTCAGAACCATAACATCAATTCTTACGACACTTCTATGGCGATGGCTGGTATGACTCCGACAGGAGCCACGACGAAGAGTCAAGGTGTCATGGATTGGTTCAGAAAGAAGAGTTTAGCCAAGGAGAGGAAACGAGCGGGAAGCACCGCTGAACCGCCCCCACCAAATCCGTTAGGTAGACAGTACGACCATGCCGAGACCATCGACTTGGAAGCGGAGCAGGATCGCGAAGCAGCAAAGGAGCGAGACGCTGCTGGGGATAGAGCCAAGACTCCGACTCAATCGACCGCCAGTGGCGAGGCCAAGACTCCGACGAAGGGCTCGTTCAAGAAGGGACGGGACGGGAAGAATCCCCCTAGTGTCATCGTTACCTCTGCAGCGGAACCTATGCATATTGCTGAGGCTTCGGGCAGTACTCCTAGTAGGATGGATCGTGTCGTTGGTGCTATCAAGAACGTCACGCACGTCCCACCGTCCGTTCACGTTCCAGTCAACTTGAGTACCAAGCGTGTGAACGGCGGAGCTTCGTCAGCTGCGTCGTTTGGTGGCAGTAGCTCTGGTGGATCTTATAGCAAGGTCGTCATTCGACTACACGAAGGACCTGTCGATCCTAGTACGCTGAGCAGTGCGCCACCGCAAGAGATCATCACACAGGTACTGGAAGTATTGAAGGGAATGGGTATCGAATATTCAAAAGAATCGGAGTTCAAGTACCGATGTGTGAGACCGAAGAAGAAAAAGCCTACAGGGGTTGGAAGAGAACCTTCTGGTTCTGGTATGGCTGCGTCTTCGTCTGGTAACGGGGTGAGTCTGCAGCTTGGAAACGCTTTTTCAGTAACTGACGTCTCAAAAGCTTGATAAGCGCGGCTTACCGTCTTCTGGTAACATGTTAAAGTACATTATGCGTCGTAGCTCGTCGCAAGCGCCACCCCGTCCCGATTTCAATCATGCGCCAATTGCCTTCGACGAAGAAGCGTTGGACCTTGGGACACCCCCTCTGGATACACCAGCTGGCGAGACGGTGATCCCCAAGGTGGAACCGATTTATGGCGACAAACCAGACCAACACGATGAAGTCCGCTTTTCGGTCGAAGTGACCAAGATTGATCGTCTCGAGGATTTGCTCAGTCTCGACATAAGGCGATTGAAAGGTAATCTCAAGAGTTATAAGTTTTTGTATGATATTATTCGAGAGTACGTGTTTCGTCTCTGATATTCTCACACTGTACTGATTTCCCGGCTCACTTTTAGACGTTGCAACCTCCAGCGATAGAATACTCCACCGCCGCCAACGAGACTATTCGGTCATCTATCTCACACAATAAAAAAAACCGCCTCGCGTCATTTTGATACTCCCTTGACTCGACCGATTTCCTCTTGATCTGTCCCAAGCTCATCAGCTTCCTACAGCCCTAGTGGCCCCCCTCATCGCCCACTGTATCTCTGAATCATCCTATACCTGGCCGTAATCACCCAAACTGTCGTGTTTGATCATCGTCATATCCTAGTTTCCATTGTCCCTAGCTAGCTTCTTGGTTCCTCGCCAGACTCGCAAATTTTTTGTCGTAGATATCTAATAGATCCGTTGAAGAGATCAGCACCTAAGCACGTCTCTCAGAGTCGTATGAGTTGTTGTCAGGACATAGCCAGCAAGCTGTTGAATGTTGAACCCTTACTCCGTCGACCGTCGAGCAAACCTGTCAAATATGGTGCCAGACGATAACTCGGTGTCTTTAATGAGTTCAAGAAGAGGCTAGAGTCAATATGTATACCACATAGATTGGTAGACGCTCAGTCAGTCAAGGTGCCAGCCTCCATTGCGCCTTGATCCCCTTACCGCGCTATCCATCCAAAATGGAACCCATTTCTGTAACATTGGGCATCCTATTACCCGTAAGTTTCTGTATCATTAATCTAAACACAAGAGACTGATGCTGCTGCTTAGATCCTAGCTGGCGCCAAAGGCGTTATTGGCATGATTGAGAAACAAACAAATTGGGAAAGACAAAAAGAAGGGACCATGTCCGACCTTAGAGTATCTATGGAAGCTCTCAAAACAGACGCAATCACCTACGAGGTCCTTCTCAATGCGATGACGGGCCCGGATGCGGATGCAAGGCCCATGATGCTGCTATGTAAGAGGTACATGCTCTTGCCCAGTTGTGATGGTCACCATAATGTTTCTGAATGATGTTACAGTCAAGAAGGCCTCGATGCGCTCTACAACTTGCAGGTCTCCCTCAAGGCGGCCAAGCTGTTGATCGAGCAGAATCAAGTGGAGCACGCTGAAATCCTTGAGTTATCGGACAAGCAACCGCACAAACGAAAGCCCATCAGAGAATTGATTAAGGCATTCTTCAGATCTAACATCTTGCCGAGTGACGAAACTATCGAAAGCTTGAAGAATACTTGCAAAGACCTGGAGGTCACCCGCAGTGTTTGCCAACGATCATTTAAAAGAGTTTGGAATCTCTATATTGTCTATCAACAGAAACCGAGTCGTCGTCAGACCATGGAGAGTATTGGAGGAGGAGCGGACATCAATCGTGCTCTCGATGATGTCCTTTGCGCATTTCAGAGGAGACCATTCTTCATTTCTCCAGAGGGAGAGAACCGTGTCCAGTTCCCAAGGCTCACGATCCTCAACCAAAATCACGAGTATGCGAAACGGCACGAGGAGCTCATGAGAAGCGCGGGGAGAGACTGGGTTCAAGATAACATTGATAGAGATGGTTTCCTGAACTCCTCTGGAAGGGTTACGTCCCAGGTTCAGGCTCTGGGACAGTTGCAGACATCCCTCTTCGAACTCTTGTGGAGTAGTACCATTGAACAAATGAAGCGCCATGGGGATCCGGATATACTGGCACTGGAGAGCTCCGATTTCCAGCGAGAGCTAATAGAGCTCGAAAAGGCTCTTCAGGAATCCATCCTTCGAGCCAAGAAACAACGATTCGCAATTGCATTTTGCGGTATGGTCAAGGCTGGGAAGTCGCTATTCCTGAACGCCTTGATCGGCGAATCCATTCTTCCTTCCGATGGTATGTAAACAAATGCATGTCATCTCATTTATCTGAGCCCATGAACAGAGTTACCGTCCACTGCCTGGCCTTGCCGCCTCCGTCACGTTCCTGGCCAAAAGATTCCGGAACTTACATTTGATGATGGGCCATTCATCTCTGGCCTAAGGGCCCTCCAGAAAGCTCAATATAGTGCCAAAGTGAAGTCATATCAGCCTCCCTCTGACGATTCGTACGACTTTATGCTTGAACCGGAATCACGTCTCGGTGAAGAGGACTCGGCACTAAAAGAGTTGCATGCTCAATGGGCAGATCTACATGCGGTCACTCGAAAAAACCTGGACATGTTCGAAAACTCACAATTTGTATTGCCTAATAAGGCGACTGGTCATGCCGAGGTCAAAGCCCTTGTGAGTAGTATCTGCCGGAACGAACATTAGGCATTTAGTGACTCTTATCAGCTCGGAATTTTGAATGATATCATTAGACTATGTTTCAGATTCAAACTCTCCTTTCAGATGAACGACGTAGAATGGCCTCTGCTGACAGTAGAGTTCAACTCGTTGAGGAACCTTCAAATAGATGGTATCTATGAGGTAAATTACGCTCGCTATCAGTCCGAACCATCCATTAATAATCCCTCAGTTTATTGATCTCCCTGTGCGTTGTGGATTGTCTGACTGTCTTTGATCTGCTAATAATTTACCAGGGTATTGGAGAACGTTTTGAGACTGTGAGATCGCTACTTGTATAATTCTCGTTTTTGACGGACAGTTTCAGTTCAGCTTTGAGTCTATGGTTCGCCTTGTCGCTAAGGATTCAAACGCCATCGTTCCTGTGATCTCCTTCAAGGAACTGGCACGGAGGTGCGTGGCCTTTGAAGAATAACTGTAACTACTGACTGTCGTAGTGATTGGAAGGCCCTTCCTGCGATAGTGGCGAACGGATTTGGAGGTAGAGCCAGTGTGGTCGTCTGCACCCATCTGCAAGTCTACTTCAAGTCAACTTTGATATGGAACTCATTTATCGCAGTGATCAAATTCACGGTGAAAACAAGAACGAACAACTGATCGCGGTCAGCAAAGTCTTTTGGCCAGCAAATGTACAAAAAGCAGCATATTCAAGCATCATTCCTTGTTCTTCCTTAATGGGTTTGAGCGCGCGAGCTCTTCTCGATATCTCACAAACATCAAAGCCCCAGTTCCTTCAGTTTTGGGATTCTAATCGCAAGAAAGTTGCCCATGCCGTTAGTTTATGACCACTTCCCCTTGATTACTAACTTAAAGGACTTGTAGTGTGCCGAAAAGATCCTTGGAACAGGGCAGCCCAAGGAAAATTATGACCGGATGAGCGAGCAGCTCTGGCGTGATAAGCTAGATTGGGAGATGAAGGAGAGCGGACTCCCCGCAGCTATAAAGAAACTTTCGAGAGAGATGGTCGATCAAGCAAAGCAGCGAGCGTTCTTGATGGAATCAGAAGGGATTCGCAGGCAGCTCAGAAAAATACTGTCTGCTCAAGAGTATGCTTGGTTTTGTTTCTGTGTTACAATGGTGAATGCTGACCGGGAATATCCAAGGAGAAAACTGCTCGAAGCACGCCGCTCAAAGAGAGAGTTTGATGACGCAAAACGCGAATACGAACAAGCGCGTACCAAATTTGTCGCACTCATCGATTCCTGGAACTCGACAAAGTTTCAACTGGAGCAAAAATACGAACATGGGTTAGCGCTAGGCATCAAGAAGTTAACGGAAAAGGCAGAAGGCTATATCAGTGAAGCAATAAAAAAGACGTTGAGTGAATGGTCACTTGGTACCATCAAGCAAGAGGAGAGCGATATCATTGGCAAGGGACCCAATTCTGCAGCAGTCAAACAGAAGAAAGGGACAACTGTTCTTATCGTACGGAGCATTGCTCACGCCGAAGAGTTTCTACGACTGAGTCAGTGGGAATTACAAACCCTACTAAACAGGGAGAAGCAAAACTTTGTAACTGCCGTACGCAAGATTGCGGAAGAGGCTAGGGCAGAACGGTTTCGGCAATTGAAAAACGAGATAGCTCGTCTGGATCCACGAATTCAACCCGTTCTTCGCGAGGAGATTATCGAAGACTTAAGTAACCAATCCGCTGATATTCGCCGTGTTGTCTTCAACCAGATCAAGAACAAGGTAGGGTAATCATTCGCCTACCTCATGTTCTCCCCTCACGCAATTCTACAGATAAAAACCATCAAGACAAGGCATACAGCTAGCAGCGCATTTCGTGCCATTGAGGAGACACTAGCGAAGCCACTCTTATCTCAACAGGAGACTAATAATGAGGGATTGGAGGATGGCGAGCAGCAGGCACTTCAGGTTCGTTCTGTGACACGGAAAGGGAGCACTTTGACCAAGATTTCCCAGACCATCGATAGCCTTGGCTTTGTCAGGATACTCTTGTCTCTCTCATTTTGGTACAATACTGACCGATACAATAGATGCTTCGAGCCCCAATCTCTGTCGTCGCCACCATCCCGTTCGTTTTTGGTTTGCCTATATGGCCATGGATCATCTGTTCAAAGTCTATCCACCTACCTGTGGATGTCGTCGAAAGTCGTTATAAAGAAGAAATCGTAACTCCTTGGATTCGCACCCTTGCGGCCGAAAGCCGGAAAACGCTCGCTGGTGTCATCGCAGCTAGCTCGCAAGTGGCAAAAGAGGCCGTGGAAAATGCCCTAGATCGCGAAGATTTGCGATATCAGCGCGAAAACGACCAGAAACAAAGGCATAAGCACGGGATGGTCCAACATATGGTAGGATGACCCGCGGTTTGATGATCACCATATATTGACACCATATCCTTATCGTTAGATCGCTTTGAACAGCTCTCTATGGGCGGCTGACAGTGCACTTCAACTGATTCAAGAGAAGTTGATAGAGTCACTCAAATCCAGTGCGCTGTAGACCATTCACGGGGCACCCCGTTTGGGAAAGAGGTTTCGGGGATCTAGGAACGCATCTTGTGAGGGGTCCCCATCTCAAGAAGACTGAAATTCCAGGCTTTAGTCGGCGTCTGTGATTGTGAGCTGGTTGTGCCTATGGTGACCATTATTCTTCCCCTATACCGAGCCTGATCCTTGTACCGCTGATAGCAAGCTCGTAACGGCTGCCGCTCTCGGCTCCCTTCCTTGCCGGCCTTTCTTCCCTATCACTTTGCTTTGCTTCTTTTATTCTGGAAGTATATTTTCCATGACTCCAAACAAAGTATAAGCACTTCGATCACTGTGCTTCGACGTGAAGGAGGAAGTATTACTGTAATCAACGATAACGGGGAAGTAAATGAACAGTATTCTCGATCGCATCTGTTTTTGTGCTCAAACTGTGCTTTAATGAGCCAATCCAGGTGTGTCGTCGGCGCACATCTCAAAGAGCCGCAGTTGTAGTATTACGATTGAAAGGAACCAGTCTTCGCAATCCTCGGCTCGACTCATTCATCTCATGTACTTGTGAGCTTCTATCTCCTCATCTCTATGCATCGGCTGACATGTCAATCAGACTTCAGCGGTGTCCGACTGCTTTTGAGAATAAGCCAAACGAGGAGAGCCTGAAGGAAGTATTATCACTGATTTCTATAAATCAATGTGCCTCTATACTTTGTGCGCTCTCTTCTTACTACGTTCGTTGGACTGGAATACCGAGCGGGCTGACAGCGAGTCCCTCGATGCTCTGGGTTACGGTATCCGCCGCCGTCACTGTCCAATATCTTCGGTCAGTACGGATAAATGGCCCGAATCACCCAAATCACTGTGAATGTCATCGAAATTTGCCACTAGGAGACAATCATAAGCTCATAGCCACGTGTGTGTACTCACAAACGAGAATCGAAAGAGACTGATAGCAATCAAACCTAGCTCTGAGGTGGAGATGGAGAAATTTCTGAGGCGCGAAGACTTCTAATATCAAGACGAACAGAACCAGAACGAAAGTTATAGAATAGAAGCTAGAACAGGGAAAGGTCGGACACATGGCAAGCGAGCCCATCATTCCACGACCCTTGCTGTTTGAAGCCGTGCCATTCCCTTCGAACAACTCTCCACAGGGCTCTCCACAGGCGGCGGAGCATGCTCCCCGATTGATCCAATAGAGTCACCAATGGATGATCATTGCTTGACTTTCAGGATCCCCATATAGTTCTGTTCTAGGTATTTTTCTCCCTCTAGGCTCTCAATGGGATATCACGTCCGGAGAAAGACCGAGAGAAGTGAATGAGCGACCATCCATCGTTTCGTCTGCCGCGCCTCTTAATAATCACGAGAAAAGGAGCTAACGGATATTTCATATGCATTTAATATCAGATAATTTACGTACCTCCAACCGTTGCTCAGTGTAACTGGTGGTGTTCTTCTACATCAATAAGTGGATCCTTGAGGGTGGAATGAATATTGGAGGTTTCGCCGAGATAAAACACGTGAAGAGTCCAATCTCTTTCAGGATTAGATGTCACTGCGTCCTGCGAGCCAGGCTGTACCCGCCGGGGAGGGAATCGGCTCTAATTCGCCTTTCCACGTCCGTTTCGGCCCTCATCCGTATATTTTATCGAATTGACTAAGGTTAAGGCTTGGTTGAAAACCGCTTCTGTTCTTCTTCGAACACCGCAGTGAGGCCAAGAAAGCCGGATAGAAGCAGGAGGCTCAGGAGCCAGCGTCAAGATGGAAAGGTTTAAAAGGCTTCTCGTCAGCGACTCGAAGCCGGATTGAGACTCACCTCGTCTTCAGTGTGCAGACCCATCGCGCCATAGGTGCGAATCCCAACCTCGTGAGTGGGACCTGATAGTGATATCCTCTCCTCTAATACTCAGCAGTCCAAATATACTCGCAGTATCCCATCAAAATGAAGATATCTACTCTTTCCACCGTCCTCTCTGCCCTTACTACGCTTGCTCTAGCTACACCAATCGTAGGGACAGTACAAGATCTCGACATACGAGCCACCAACGGCGCCTCTTGCAGAAAGAAAGGGTCTGACCGCGGTATGCAGTACAACCTGGATACATGGGGGAGTTGGGACGACGACTGGGGCCGGGGCTTCCTGGATAATCTCCGTGGTCGATGCGGGACCATATCTAGCTGGGGCTTTTGGTATACCGGGGACCAAGGCCACGCATCGTTCGTTATTGCTTTCACCAGTGATGGGCATCATTGTGTCGAAGACGCATTGTGGTTGGCTAGTCAGGCAACAGGAGCGATCTGGGGTGTAGAGTGTTATTATGGCTAATCCAAGCAATCCCTCACGATGGCACAGAAGAATACGAACAAGTGTAACAGTCTTCATATGGCCTCCTCCTGATGTAATGTAATGCATGATTGATGAGCAGCTCAAGCTCGTCCACTCTGAGGATGGCTCATTGTCCACGTGCTAACTCTAATTATTTCCGTGGATAGAGCCGAATCTGATTCATAGATATTGGTAAGGAAGCCCTATGTGGTCGAGAATGAGACACTTTGACCCACCTACGACCACACAAGCAGGAGGTTCATCTAAATAATACAATATACGGGACATGTAAAGTTCAAGAACTCTAGTTTGAACTTATTATAAGGTTGGAGTATTCGAACGAGGCGTCAGTACGCGCTTTTGGGCTGCTTCGTTCCTCAACTTGTGTTTGTACGGACGAACATGACGATTCTCCGGCGTTTCGAGATGTGATTGCAAATTCGGGTATGTAATATTGCCCTTGTCCAGAGAAGAATCGTCGGAGTCGATCCATTCCTTGTAGACGGGACGATAGGATGACCGCGGTGACGGTGACTGGGCTTCGTCAGAGCTTTGCTCGGGACTCGACAACGGCGACCTTTGTCGATTTTCTTCAGGCACTCGCAATGAGGAGGGCTCCAAACTGATGGCTGGCAGCAGCGGTTGGAATGATCTGTTGACAGGTTGCACGGAAACAAAGGTTTTTTCCCGCATATCATCACCACTCTTCTTCCACTTCTCCTTATATTTCAGGTGAGCGATACTCGGCTCGAGCACTCCAACCGAGCTTGCGCGCACCGTCCGTCTCAAGGCATTCCTCCCAGCTTCGAATGGATCTTCTCGGAACATATCTTCAGGAAGATCCACGCCCCATGCTGCTAACTGCTTCTTGTAGATCTCTCGAGGCGGTGACTCTTGGGTTTTCCGGCGGATTCTGTACTCGGCTGGTCGGACGTTTCTCGTCGTTGGTGCCGATCTTGGCTCGCGAGAAGAAGGGAGCCCCATCTCGGTCGCATATATCTCCGTGATGAGATTTGGATCGCGATATACTTTAATGGACTGCTTAGGCGACGGCGTCGATTGAAAGACAAAGGGGCTCTTAGGTCGGGAGACTCGTTTGGGCTTCGGAACATCATCTACATCCGTCTCTGTGTAAAATACTCGTCCAAATGAGCAACAATCAAGCATATAACCGCTTACCGTCGTGAGCGTCAGAGATGCTACTGTTCGATAACCGCCTGGTCAGGGTCTCCATGATCTGTCGGGTAGTGGACGGCATGGTTGAAATGGGGATTTTTCGTTTCCGCTTGCGTTTATTCGAGACACGAGCCGGCTCGTTAAATGCTTGGTCGTGGCTGGGGTCCATTGTGGTCCGCGAGCGAGCCAGCCACCCTTTGAACCCGAGCCACTTTGGCTTTGCCCTTTCACAGCACGGTGGCGCGCTCTCCCTAAAACCCAAATGAACTCCCAAATCGACGCTAATAATCAGGAAGACCATCTTGTTCACTGAAAGCTGCTATGGAAGCCAACCAACCCGATCAAAGGTGAGACAAACAATCGCTCACAACACCTCTAATCAATCTACCCCAGGCGTCCTCAATCTTCTCATCAAATCATTTGAGTAATGTAAGTTTCCGAATACATCGCCATGTCCTAGGACGCTGCTCACGCACAAATTGAAGCTAGGGCAAACAATGTATATGGTCCAGTAGGGAGTATGTAAAGTCAACACTCGTCTCTACCCTTCAGAAGCTCAGAATCACGTTCAGCTCGCTAAAGGTGGGACCGTCTATTGGCCAAGAAGCCCGGGTTCTCTATAGTACCTACCTGTTTTTTCCACGTCAACCCGATAACGCATATAAGCCTGCGCCGAACGACTTGTTCCTTCACCACGATGGTCTCGCTACTCGCATTTTACGCCCTCACATCGACACCGGTCGAGGCCGAGGACTTAGCCCACCCATCAAGAGACGCAGACGACTAGATATCACTGCCTAACATCATTTGGAGTTTTTTGATGACAATTTTGTTGTGCAATTGGGTCTTGCTTCACCCTAACGTTCAAAAACCGGTTGACGAGACAGGGTTAACCAAGCGCGCTAACGCTATACTCACAAGTTATGTGCCTTTCTACAGAACCAAGTGTTTCCATTCGTGCTCCTGCTGGTTGCTCCGGAATGGGTCCTTATGTGGGAGCCCTACGACAACGGCTTATGGTCGAGTATATGCTACAGACTAGAGAAGGTGTGTAGATCAAGGATCAAAGTTTATCGTATCATTTACTCACCATGTACCAGTTTCTACGCGGAAACATGGACTTTTCGCCATCACGGGCGGATTCCATAAAGTTAGCAGAGTTGAAATCTCCAACCCCCATTCACCTCCCTTCGACACAGCACCCTCCGATCCAGTACCCGCTGACCCAGCCTCCTCCTACCGGTTAATAAGGTCCGATGTAGAGAAGAGGCCCACATTCCAGACTCTTGCCACTCTCCCATCCGAAGCATTCCAGTCTGCGTAATGGACAAGTCTCTTCCCCCATCTCTAATCCTTCGTCTCCGGACATGCTCCCTCGATAATATTTAATGGCCAGCAAGTCCAAACACAATATAAGACTGTGGTAGCTACGTTGTCTGATGTATAACGTGGGGCAAAGTCTGTTTGAGCCTCACGAGGCAGATGAATTGCTAAACGATAAGGATTAGGTCTATCAAATCACAAGGTTACCACGCGGATTCGACGCTACGCCATCGGTTCAGATGTATCCTATGTCCCGACCCCTCGTATCCTTCTAGACGTTTACAATCAATTGATAATTTCTGGTCGTTCGTTCATTTCTTTTCGTGTTTTTAGGTAAGCTGACTTCGACCTTCGCACTCGCCAAATTGTGGGCATCAATTACCGATTCCGGAATGGTATCAAATAAGGGCCTATTGGGTAACCGTCCTCTCTTTCTCCTTCTCCCTTTTGCTTGGTCTTTGATCTAACGTGTCATCATTCTAGCATCCTTGTTGTCATTATTGTCTAGAACTTTGCCCTGGATCTGATCCCTAATCTGACTCCGACGACTATCTCTTATATCAGTACGCTTTGGTAACCTCCTCATACTAGAATAACACAACTCTATCGCTGCCTTAAAGCTGGATTTTGAGCGTTCAAACGATGGAGCTGCACCCCGGATTATGTACTGCGGTATGTGCCAGGAATTTCTATCCGTCCTCCGTGCCTGACAGTCTCGATAGTATAATTCAACCCGTACAGCGTACATAAACTCTTACTGTACGAATTTTCCCCTGCATCACAATGATCACCCTA
>WSTP01000166.1:0-12586 GCA_019627735.1 Serendipita sp. 400
AGAGAACAAAGGGAGAGACCCACCTTGGGTCCCTTGGCCGCCGAGACAAGAAGAAAGACCTCGATCGCGATGATGCTCCTATATCCCCACGTTTCGATGTGTATATGGCTTGATACATCCCTCTAGGAAACAAACAAGCAGACGAAGAAGAAGGAAAGGTAGCGAGCCTGTCATGTCAGCGTAGATCGTTTATTATTATGGCGGGCGGGTTCGACATATCATGCGCGGCGGGCGCAGGCTACCCTGAGGTTGCGGCGAAAGAGCCAGACTGACTTACTCCGATCAGCAATCATCATAGAAGGCAATCGATAGATGCGCTTTGTCCTCTGAACCGTCCAGCCAGTAAATTAAGTAGTGATGGATCGATTAACTGGGCTTCTGAACAGCTCTCCAATTTCCAATTGCGCGCCGCTGAGGGCATGAGAGTAACGATTGGCTACGGCCGTGCCATTCTACCAAGTAATCTTCTCAAGGCCACTCTCGTGGGCATTACTTATCCTTGTCTTAATTACTCAGTTAGCTTATGCTGGGAAACCAGTTAAGCCCCAACGACATGGATAGTCGCACATTTAGGTTATCTTATTGTATATGGACGTTATATCGCCGTCGTCGGTCGTACATGTCTCACATGTGCTGGCCTGCGAGGTTACCAGAGGGAATAAACGCGAAGTTGTAAGCTCAGTTCAGCGCAGAATTAGATGTGGTTACTGGGAGCCAGGGAATGTCAAGCGTTTAGCCTGTGCAACGTCAGATTTGGCAGCAGTTCATTGCTTAAATCATAGGTACAGTATTTTGGGGACAGGTGAGTAGTAAACCGCAAATGATGAGCAGAAATGTCGTTTATTCAGAGACGAGAGCGATATTCTCGGCCATTCCCGCCCGAGGAACGAGAGACTAGAGTCTCTGAACGCTATACAAGATAGGAAACCATCGACTCGGACTTTTCTCCATGTCGACCCGCAATGTCGCCATTTCTATCTGTGCCTCGTTCTCTTTCATCCCACGTATCGTCTCGCTTCCTTCTCCAACCTCCATATCGATGTCGTCGTCGATGTCGACTTGAACCAGGCTCGAGATATTCGTACGGACAGAGAAGGAAGCAGTCTCTGGATTCTGTCTGTCATCTTGGACAGCAGACGTCGGGCGATGTCCTGAACCGGAGCGACCACGCGAGACTGCTACGCCACCATCTCCACCCGTTCCCCTGAGCTCACTGCTATTACTGGTGATGTGCCTACCGCCGTCCAAGGGTCTGGTATAGTCATTTCCACTCGCGACAGTGAGGCCTGAAACATTATCAGCTGCCCATCCGTCTCCGCTCGTCCCTTCCCTGTCCGGATCCCTGTTTGAGGCCCCATCGAAGACACTATGAGCTTCATACTGTTTTCTTTCAACTAGGATATCGGTTCCTTCGCTGTTGAACCCCTTTACGGCATTCATTTGTGCAATATTCTCGTGAAGCGGGGCAAAGAGATTCCGCGGGTTGTCTGGGCTTGACTTGATCCGCGTTCCTGTATTTTCTCCTGTCCTATGGGTTTCGGTTGGAGGTTGAAGGTTTGCCACAGGTGGGGTTGAGGTCGAGGCATCGAGCCTCCTCAAGGCCTCCAAATTAGAGGAAGCAGTAGCTTTCATCTCATTCACCACATCCACTTGCAACTCTGAAACTGTTCTCTCCACCTTTGAGTCAGCCAAAGCCTTCCTGGAGACTACACTGGATTGCACCGGGGTCGCGAGAAAGATGTCGCGTAGCATATTCCCCATCGTGCGCGAACGCGGAGGAAGTGGAGGTTTCTCATCGTTCAATCCATTACTTTCTGTGACGACGCCTTGTGTCGTCGGCATAGAACCTGGCTCATCGTTGTGCCTCGATGAGGAACCCTTTTGCAGCAGTTCCTCCCCATAGGTCCCCAGACGACCCTCCAGTGTTTCATACATTGCAACCAGTTTCCTGACCAGCGAAGCGGTCTGAAATAATATCCTCTCGTTAGTAAACAAGACTTATCGCCCCAAGCAACGACTGACATTAAGCTCGAATACACGTTGCGAGAAGAGCTCCCATTCTACAAAATCAGGCAGCCATGGGTCTTTGAGGCGCGAGTTTGACGCGTGTTTCTCAGCGAGGTGAGGTGGGGGTTGGCGTGTGGATTGTTGCTTATGCCGTTGCGAGCCAGGATGTCCATATCCTGTGTGGTCGGGAGAGTTCGTCGTTTCGAACGCCCACTTAAACCGACGTCGAAGGTTTACTTGCTCCCTTCGCGACAACGTAGAAGCACCGTCTCTTTTCTGTATCGGGTTGGTAACGACAAGATAGGTCTACACGGCGTATTGTGAAGCAGTCAGAACAAAAGTTTGGCGAAACGGAAGCAAGTAGCGAAGGAGATATCTCACCATGCTGGCGGTGATGCAGAAGTGAGCCATGATACTCGCCCAGCTGATCTGAGATGACAAATAGTCTCCTATTTTTATATTCGATTTAGCATTGGCACCACCAATTCGCACGCGAGCACAGGATGGAGCGATACATACCCACGGGAGACTGATCTGACTCATGGTCGGACTCCACAACCTCTCTCATCGTCTCTGCCAGCGTGCGATACAGGTTTGCCCCATACCAGAGCACGAATGGTAGTTCGTCGTTGCCGTGAATATCCGACTCCAGCCCGGCGAGTACAATATGAGTGGCAGCCATAAGCCGTATCAACGTATATGCTGCAATAACTCGGTTCACGTCGACGACAAACTAATCGCAATCATTGAGGGAGCGCTCTTGGACTACGTTCGACAAAGCTACGCACCTTCTGGTCTAGATATGTAGACAATGAAATGAGTTGGGGTCCTAGCATCCTCCATTCGCTCATCCAGTTACAGAGCTGTCTCCTTTGTCTGGGCCGATTGGAGAAGAAAGAACCAAGATATTCCCTTGCCATTTTACCGAGTGAAATTTGAAAGTAGCCCGGTGGAGTCTGATGAATATGGGCAGCTGGTAAGTTCCGACCGAAGACGTTATCGAGGTCGACGTTGACGAGGGTAAGGAAAAGCTCGCTCGCCCACCAATCGCCTCTTGCGTTCTGAATCGCGGTCTACAAAGCATCAGAAGTGGTTTTAAATCTCTCAGTGAGGCGTACACAAGCGAGCGAGCGCAATAGGGGACCTCGGTTCATGCGGGGGGGCTGGATGGCGCGACAGTCCAGGAGATCCTACAATTCCACCACATTAGTATTCCAAAATCAATCACGTAGATTTCCTCCTACCTTGACTGTTGTAAAAGAGAAACACCGACCCAACAGGCCTACCTCCACAAGTCCATCGAGGAAGAGAGAGTAAAGCTCCCATGTTTCCACTTGATCTAAGAGAGGAACGACTCTGGAAGGCATCACCGAAATTAATCGACGTGAAATGGCCGGATCGAAAGTCAACCATGCTGGAGAACCCTCATCTGGAGTTGGTGGAGTTTTCAACGAGCTGATATCGCGTAGATGAGACTTTGCTTGGCGAATCGCAGCTTGAAAATTCTTCTCTTCCGCTGGCAACACCGAGGAGAGAATCATAAGCATAGCCTGCGGAGAGGTCAGCGTCGAAGACGATACAGGAAATTGTCTGGGCACACACGACGAAGCTCGATCCGGGCTATAATCTCAGCCCTAAATGATATCGAGGACGCTGTGTGGCGATAAAGGGCATAAGGACTCGGCTTGTGAAGGACATGGTGACCTTACCTTGCTTTGACAATAGCCACGCCTTCGCTCCATCGAGCATTCCTATTATCTCCGATTGTGATATCGTCTCACAGATGAAGCGCTCAGATTTATCTGCATTAAAGTCTTCCATCTATCGTCTTGATAAGTGGTTTAAGTCATCTGAACTGGGTCGATATGCTTACTTCATTTATGTGGCCTTTAGTCATTTCTCTCCACGCCAAGTCACATGATTTCAAAAGGCCATGAACTGCCGCGCGCAATACGAAGGTATTGAGCTGAACTGGACGCTCCGCATCTTGGGGAACTTTCAGAATTGCAGTGCTGACTTTGCTCCCGTTCCACATTCGCCCCACCCCAATTTCATGCGTATATAGAAATGTAAAGACGCTTTGCGCCAGGGAGTGCCCAGTATGCCATGACATCTGAACAGGGTTCAACCGAGAGACGCAGACAAGAGGGATCATCATACCTCTGCGGAGAACATTCGATCCATCATCCAGCAAATTTCTTCTGGTAAAAATAGCTGATAGGGATCGAATGAACGTCGAGGATATTCTTCTCTATCCATGCCGCTGTCCATTCTTGGATCCATTACCTTTAAAACTGGTTATGAATAGGTAAACGATTGATGTTAGGTTTAATGTACCTGTATTGCCATCATAGCGTCGTGTAAGGTAAAACCTTTCATCGTGAGGACCGAATACTGGGACATATCTGGGAGAGGCTTTAGATGCTATCTTGTAAACTAGTGATAGTCTACCTTTGGCTGCCTCGAGGAGGATAGGGGCAAGATCCATGGACGATTTTTCATTAGATGCATCGTCGTCCTCGAAGGCCATCATCTCGGGCAGCCTGCCGTTGAGGTGAGGTGTAGACAAGAAGGCCACACTTCACCACATTCAGTCAATATTCATGGCGGCATCTCGAGCAGTTGTACATGCGCCAGAAGTTAGGGGGAGTGTCGCTGATTATGAAAACGAACACGTTCACACCGTTTACGACGAGATCGCCTCACATTTTTCAGCCACTCGTTATAAGGTATCCCTCGGCTTTATAATCGGGTCTTGATTCCTCACAGAAAAAGATAGCCGTGGCCTATTGTCGAACAATTCATATCGTCGTTGTCACCTGGGTCTGTTGGAGTTGACTTGGGGTGTGGAAATGGCAAATATCTAGGTCTGCCAGCCCAAAACGCATCAAATATTCGAACCATTGGACTTGATAGAAGTATTAAACTACTAGAGATTGCGAAGCACGCTAGTCATGACGGCAGTGATGTCCTTTTAGGCGATGTGATAAATATGCCATGGAGGAATGGCGTTTTCGTATGTCAATGTCATCACCAAATATCTTTCAATTGACTCTTAAAGGACTATGTTATATCCATTGCGACCATACATCACCTCGCTACTCATTCCAGACGAGTCAAATCAGTCGAGGTAGTCCTGGCCGTTCCTGTAGAAAGTCGACTGACATGGGTCTGATTAGGTGGCTCTCCTTTCAGCTTCACCTAGTGGAGGGAGGGTCCTCATCTATGTATGGGCAGTTGAGCAAGACAATGCCTCAAAGCGTTTGATACCGCCTTCGACCGGCGCAAACCCGACTTCTCCGTCACAACAAGTCACAGGGGTTGATGTACTTGTACCGTGGGTTCACAGTGGTGCCTCACCATCAGGCTCGGTCACAGGGAATCTACCCGTTTACAAGCGATACTACCATATGTTCGCTAACGGTGAACTCCGCCAATTAGTGGAAGAAGCTGCTGGGAATCTGAACCTGGTCGTCGGAAACAACAACGAGAACATGAACAGTCGCCCTATTTGCGGTCTCACGATTGTTCAGGAAGGATGGGAGAAATCAAATTACTATATTGAACTCCAACTGTGGAAACATTCTTGATTCTATAACCGGTCACACGATTTCTATAACCTATCACGCGAAACATTAGCAAGACAAGCCTATCAGATCATTCAAGGCTTTTTGTCAGGATGCTCCACAGAAATCTTAGGTGAGCTAACATCTTCGCTCCATAGTGTAGCAGCGGCTAGTATTTGGTAATTTGACTCGTTATGGTCTACGGCTTGGGGCTGGAGTTCTGGTAATTTTGAGGTTGACGCTTCATTGGCCGTGTTCTCGTCAGCGAGTGAGAGCTTCATTGCTTCTTCAAGCTGTTTGGAGAATAGAGCCTCTTCTTCTTCCTCCTGTGCACCCCGTTGTCCTGAAAGAAGTGGACCGGTATCTTGATATGATTGAGACGATGTTGCAGAATGGCGAGGAGGAAGAGGTGGCGCAGGGAGTTTCTTTTCTTTGGGGCTCGATATGATAGGTACTTCTTCTGGTTTGGGTTCGGCACTGGCTGTACTATCCCTTCTTTCGGTGACCTGTCCACCAGCAAAGTACTGCTCCTCTCCAGGAGTCAACTCGGTGATAGTACCAGCACCACCTTTCGTGATTATCCACTGAATTCGTTTCTGCATCGCTTTCTTCCTCATCTTAAGATTTTCCTTCTTGCAAGCAGCTTTGAACAAGGCCACAATTTCCGCACGAGATGCCTGGTCCGTGAGAGCAGGTGTACCGGGTTGAACCTGATGCAGTGAACGGAGATGCTTCTCGAAGTCACTGTCTCGTTCCACTATACTGATCTTTTTGCTCTTCTTCGATTTCTTTTTACTCGGTTCATCGCTTGATTCGGGTTCTTGGGCGCTGATAGGTGCGGGGGAGCTGTATGGAGGAGGAAACACAGGTCCCTTGGGTTCGATGGGCGATTGAGCAGCGGCATCTCGGCCTTGATCGATTCGTAATTGTCGTAAATGACGCTCTGTAGCAGCATCTTGCTTGTACAAGGACATTAGTGCTCCACGAAGGGGATAGGTAATTAAGCCAAAGGCACCTAAATAGATGTTAGATGACGAGTTTCGTCGCTTACAACTTACCAGCAGTTGGGCGGATAGCTAGGTTGGCGTCTATAGACAGATGTTAGATTGTTATGTATGGCAGCTTTTAGCATCGGTACTCACAACTCCTGAAATGACCTTCCATTGCTCCCTTCCATCCCTAGATAATGACTATTAGGATATTTAGATAAGAAACAGGATGATCTCTAACCTTCTCTTTATATCCTTCCACAGGCTCAGTCCAGAGACCAGTAATCCCGTCACTCACCCCAAAGAAGAAGGCCTAGGCAAATAAAATCCGACATTAGAATCCACCACATAATTAGACAAAGAGTGTCATACCTTCCCTCCTTCTTTTAACCCGCTTGTAAAATTTTTCGTGCGTCCCGGTTCACGAACAGTGGAGCCATAGAGTGTCGGAGCATTGGCAAATCCGTCTGTGAACGTGTCGAGGATGTGAACCATGCCTATACATTGGTTTTTTCAGTATAAAGTACTATAGAAGCGAACGGTTTAACTTCTAGGAATCGCCACAGAGGTATTAATGAGCCCTTGCTTGGGTTCCCTGCGGGCAATTAGCTTCCATGACGCTGGCTCATATGCTAATTTACGTTAACATCTGCACCAAGCCTTCAGAAAACGAGGTGACAGAGCGGAACAGCTCCACCACACTCCCTGTTATTGCAGCTTTGGCAGTGGTCTTTGTGCGTGTATCATACTCCTTTGAGCCTACTCACTGGTCAGTGAAATACCCAAGATGTCACAATTTTACTCACGATGTATGTCTAATTTGTGAACATTAAGGAGTTTCTCTTCATGAAGAACTTGGGCCGCTATGGCACTGAGCTTGAGACACTATTGTATGGTTCGCGTCAGTACCTATCCATAGATGATATTCAAATACCCACGTGTTCAGCACTCCACCAAACTGCCAGTTCATGAGGGAGGAGATCGCATCTGATACCTGTTAGTGTTACCCTATTCAATCAAAACAGCAGTCTTCATACCTCATGTTCAACACGGGTAGATGCTGATGGAATGACTTGACTCCATTTTTGACGCCTTCTTGTGCTCTAATCTTTTCCCCAAGTATAGCAGCAGCGACTTTGGCCTCCTCTGTCATGCAAAATTCGATCGCTGCGCAAAGCCTGTCAACACCCATTTTCTCCTTCTTAATGGGCTTGGGTCCGGCGCCCGCTTGGAAGATCATCGAGCCCCAAAAGGGTTGGTCACCAAAGAAAGGAACCACGATCGTCGGTTTACCCAGGCGTAGTCCGATTGCAGTTGTCCCAGCTCCTCCATGGTGACAAACAGCAGCAACTTTGGTGAATAGCCAGTCGTGCGGACAATTTCCAAGAATGAATATATGCGATGGGATTGCCGTCCCCCCCAAACCACCCCATCCTGCCGAAACGACGGCCCGGACGCCAGCTTTTTCCGTTGCTTCGAATATGGTTCGTGTCATTTCCTCCGGATCCTCTACTACAACCGACCCGAATCTATATACATATTTTCAGTATTTTTTTCCCAGTCCCAATAACCCGTTGACATACCCGATGTAGACTGGGGGAGGACCTGACTCCAGGAAATTGACTAGGTCCATCGGGGGTGCATAGTTTGACGCAAGATCAAGGAAATAAAATCCCACGACGTCTTCAATCGTATACCCCATCAAAATCTGACAAATGACGGTGTAAAGTACTTACCAATGTGGTTCTGCCAATCTTCGGGTTTTGGAACGATTTCTGGGCTGAAGCAATATGTCCAAGGAATCTTCAAGCGATCCACAATCCCGGGACCCGACCGCACAGAGAGTGGTTGCAAACCAAGTTTTTTCGTGCGAAATATGTTAATAACGCCACCCAGTCTTGAAAGCCGTCGGTCATCAAGAAAACGAGACAGAAGACGGAATGCCTCACCCTTGCCAAGTCATCATTTCAGCAAGCCCATATGTCAAATAGTTGGAAAGGCCGGGTTCTGCGTTGGATTGAGAAACGTTGACGAGAGGATGGGGGAAAGCTGTAGTTGGGCACCATGGCATCGCTAAACCGAAGCGGTCAACTACACGAACGAGACCTTGAGAAGAACATACTGAATGACAAATGCAAGGGTATTCCAAGCGCTTCAGCGCAATGAACGTGCGCGAAAGCAGGGGGGTTCGAGATTATTGCATCGGCGACGAAAGGTTTATTATCGACATCAGGCTGAGAGCAGGCATCCCAGCAACCATCCAAGATTTCAGCAAGCATTTTCTGTTTTCTTCTAATGTCCCCATTTGTCAAGGATGTCCATCCAGGAATAAGGCCCGGGTCTAAAGTTGGTCTGAATAAAGGCTTGTGCCGGATTGTTGTTCACTTACTTCTGACCATGTAGCTCATCAGGTCGTGAGGGTCCCCTCCAATGTTATAGAACTCCAGTCCCGAGTCCTTCACAAACTCCCTGAACGTACCGTGAGTCGCAATCCGCACGCGATGGCCTTGGCGAAGCAGCTCTTGACCAAGGGCGAGGAAAGGTTGAACGTCACCTGAATGAAACATCTGAGAATGATACCGGGATGCTTTTGGAAGCACATACCTCGGCTTCCGACGATCATAATGACAATGCTCAACTTTGGAACAAGACCTCCCTCTCGGGGACCGGTGACAGGCCTGCTCAAAGCGGGATCAACAGCGAATTCACGAATTGGGTTTGCGTAGTTGCTAGGTAGATCTGGGAGATTTTTCTTGATATTCATCCTGATGTTGAGCCGCCCATCTTGCGTGACTTTGGCGTGGCTCTCGAGTCCTCTGCCATATGAGGAATACGAGGAGTGGTCTTCAAACAAACTCAGTACCAATGTGGTTATACACACCACTAGTCTCATGCTTACCATTGATTCGACTGGGTGTTTCGATTGCCACAGATCCCGCTAGCTCCTCGTCAGAGTCATTCATGTGGGCATCATATGGAGGTGGTTTCTCTTCGGTTTGGTCTATAATCATCTTGGACATAGAGTTCTAGTATCTGGAAGTGGTCTGACGCCTTGGTCTGAAATACTTGGCAATGTGTCTGCTGCAAGTGTCGTTTCCAGATCGTCTGCCTTATATAATATTCTGGTGTCTGCTTGTAATGTACACTTATCAGTCGGCCAGTTGGCCTTTTACATTACGGGTTTTGCGGGTTTCGCGGACACTCTGCGGCGCAGTGAAGATGTAATCCGATCGTGTCCGCAGGTGGGGCATAAAACATCAACAGATGGACATCTGTATTGTCAAAAACACACACTAAATGTCGCCAAGAACCGAGATGGTGATACAGCCGATGTGGTTGAGGACAAAACTGAGAGCTGAGAGCCTATCAATTATCTTTGCATCATAGAGGTATGCGCTGCTAAAGTATCGACTACTAACCGTACAGTATTCAAACAATTTAAAGAGGAAATAAGGAAAGGATAGCTAGAAAAGCAGGAATGATACGATACGAAACGAATTGAAAGTCCACGTTTACATTTCTACGGCCAGCCATCACTGCGCAACTGTGCATGGGCATAGAAACGTCCTAATGGGCTATTTTCTATTGCAGAAGATGCGCGGAGCCGAAAATTCGAGCTTCATTGCAAACCCAGTCGTTGTCTCTCGTTCTGCTCAGTCTCCAGGTGGGTGATGTCCGCATCAATGTCCTGTATGGCGTCGCTCCATTGCACGAATAGCTCACTCATGATTCTAACTCGCTCTCCATAGCGCTCTAGCATGGACAGCACCTTTGCCTCCAGGGCTTCAAACCGATTCACGTCCTCCTTGTGCTTTTTGAGCACCTCGGACAGACGCGGTAGTAATGGCTCATACTCCTCCAGTCTCCCTGCTCCAGTCACCCCTTGCTTTTCCAATTGGACGATACTCAACAGCGCGCGATCTGCTTCACGGATGTCTGGCTCCATCTCTTGGAGCAATGCATCGAGATCCTCCGAAGAGAGCATATTGTAGGAGGGTGCAGTGCTAGGGTTCTGGTGACTGAAGGCAAACAAGGGAGTAAAAAGGTGTGCGTGCTTGTCATCTAGTCAGATGCGGAACGAGACTATTAGAGAACTAGTCGTAGCATTAAATCGAGCGAGATAGACTCACAATTCTCAATAAAACGGGCAAGGTCATCGTTTTTCTCGATGATACCATCCAACCGCCTCTGAATTTCTTCTGCTCGACGAATGAGCGTCTCTGCATCGGTTTCAAATTGTTCTTCGTCCGTTTCGCTCTCGTCTTCTTCCTCCTCCTCTTCAACCGCAGGTACTGCTTTCTTTTGCCCGCTATTTGCGATATTCTTAGCTGCACCTCCGGGCTTGTTCGACGACTTGGAGCCAGCCTCATTAACACCTAGAAGAAGTGCCTCTAACCATCTTATACGAAGCTGGAGGGCAATCTCGGGAGAGATGTGGGGCGGGCCATGAGGCAATGGCGAAGAGGGAGGAGACGATGTATTCGCGATCAGTCGTTGTCTGGGGTCTCCAAGGAACACGCTTCCAAACATGATAAAGAATCAGACAAATAGCCGGTTGAGAGTCGAATCGACAGGTGATGGGGAAGATCAAGGACAACTGGTGTGCACGGCAAATTAAGCACTTTGATATATTGAGTCCTCTTGCAGAAATAAGCGAATTTACCGAGGTCAGATATGAAATGGCTTCCGACATACACTCACCTCTTTATTTGATAGTCCTTGAAATCCTGGTATATGTTGCTTAGGCAAACGAGTTCATCATTCACAATTGAAGACGACTGTCACGAGGCTTCTTCGTTGACGGTTGTCGTGAGCCACTATTTGGTTGGAGACAAGGTTTAGCGCAGACAGAAAAGCTTGGTCCCAACCACTTCCGCGCGCGTGCCGTGCGGCCCCTAAAGGCGCTCTAGTCGGTACGTATTTTCCGCCTTGAGCTTATTTATGAACTGTCGAGCTGAGTATATATACTTCCAACGTCAGCTCCACGAAGCATTCGCTTGCTTCTTTGGTTGTTCGTCGCTCGTCCTCCATCTTTTGAGCTTTGAAGGCAATATTTCGAAGCAAACAGAACGACATAGATAATAGCATCAAAACGCAGCGACGGCGACAGCATCACTCATGGCTACCCATACCGCCACCGATTCCCCTGGACCCTCGCAAGGACAGTCTCAGCCGTCATATGGCCAGTATTCGTTTCGTGCGCAGAAGGACCTTGGACTGGCTTATAGTAGCCCATCCTATGAGCCGTGTGCCTTCGAAAAGTGCGTATATATATTCAGGACACCCCATTCTCCACAAAAAAATTTCGATCGCTACGCGTGCAAAGCCCCCAGCACCACGCACTTGCCTTGCTCAAACATCCCTATTCCATTAGACACGCCTGGTACTTGACCAACAATAGGTCGTACCTGCTGCGCTAGGACGGGACAGTGAACCCTTGTTCCACATCTTTTCACCGTTTCTTGAGAGATCGTACCTTGCTCACATATATTGTTCATTAGACCAGAAGCGACAGCCCGTGCCACCCAATATAGCGCCGATGGCCGGTTCTTTGGTATCGCCCTACCTGACTGGTGTGTGCCTTCCTCTTCCCGACATGCTCGGACTGATGTGAATATCAGCGTAACCATTATGTCTGCAACCTCTTTGGCTCAAGTGCGGTCTATTCCTATTGCGAATGTGATTGAGATTGGTTTCTCCCCTAAGGGAACCTTCATTTCAACCTGTGAAAGGCAACAAAAGGCCGATGAGCATGGTGTCCACAAGAACCTTAAAGTCTGGAACGTCCAAACCGGAGAACAAGTCGCCTCCTTCGGTCAGAAGAACCAGGAAGGCTGGTACGTTCGTATTCATGAATATATTATATCATTTGACCTACTTTTACTCAGGGATCTGCAGTATACAGCCTCAGAATCTCATTCTTTGCGGCTTGCCGGGCCAGAAATCCAGATATTCAATCCTTCAGATTGGTCCGCTGGGCCGGTATCCAAACTCCGCATCGACGGTATAATGAACGCTGTTCTA
>WSTP01000166.1:12739-23331 GCA_019627735.1 Serendipita sp. 400
CCTCATGCCAGAAGTCATTCTTCAAAGCCGACCGTATCACAATCAAGTGGAACTCCCTTGGCACACTCGCTTTACTCATGACCCACACCGAAGTTGACAAAAGCAATAAAAGCTATTATGGAGAGACAAATTTGCATCTGATGAGCGCCGCAGGCAACTTTGACAGCCGGATTGTGCTTGGTGAGTTTGACGGCAGGGATCCAATCGTTCTGTGGAGGCTGACTTCCCAAATATAGACAAAGAGGGTCCGATCCACGACTTTGCGTGGAACCCCAATTCGAAGGAATTTTGCATTATCTATGGATTCATGCCCGCCAAAGCTACCATCTTCGACCAGCGAGTCAAAGCAATTCACGAATTCGGAGCGCATCCAGTCAACTTTGTGAGCTGGAACCCTCAGGGCCGTTTACTGGCATTAGCAGGATTTGGGAACCTGGCAGGTAAGGTACTCTATTGATTTAATAGAGAAGGATGCCCTAACGTTATGGTTAAAGGCAAGGTCGAGATTTATGACCGTCGTACGTTGAACAAGATAGCCGATATCGACGCGCCGAATACCAGTCATTTCGAATGGAATTATGACGGGACGACCATCCTCACGGCTACGCTCTCCCCACGGCTGCGTGTGGACAACGGGGTCAAGCTTTGGTGGTGCTCTGGGCAGCTTTTGCACGTTCAAAATATCGACGAACTTTATCAAACCAACTGGAGACCTGTCTCTCGAAATGCCATACCCCAGTTCCCTGCAAACGTACCACCACCTCCAGAGCCATCTACGTCCACAAAGGCCTTGCCACCTAAGCCCGTGGCTGCCAAACCGGCAGGTGCCTATAGGCCTCCTGGAGCGCAAGGGAGAGCTGCCCCAAGCATTTTCAAGAGGGAGGACGAAGCAGGGCCTAGTTCTGGGACTCAAACTCCCCCCCGAGGAATACCTGGTTCTATGGGATACTATGAGAGTAGCAGTGTGAATGGACATGGGCGGGGTTCTGTATCACCCGGATACGGCAGGGGGAGAGGAGAAGGTGCGAGAGGCAGAGGACAAGGTGGAAGACATGTGCCTGGTGCCGCGCCAGCTATTATCACTCCCTCGGGAACACCACCACCCGGTGGCGAGGGTGAAAAGGCGAGACGGAAGAAAGGGAAGGGAAAGAAAGATGACGGCGATGGTGCCCATAGTGTCCCAGCAAGTGGACGCCAGACGCCAAACTTGGACGGACGTGCGACGCCGAATCATTCTGCACAAGGACGGGGTCCTGGTCCCAACACAAGTGCTGAGAAAGGAAAAATGAAAATCACGTTGCCAAAGGTGGAAGCGACACTAGCCCCTCCTGTTGGTGTCGAATCTCCATTGAGCCCCGGTGGTGACGGTGTTCTCGATCCTGTCCAGAAGAAGATTAGGAATCTGAACAAGAAGGTATATGTTTTTCTTATAGCACCGGATGCAACGCTGATCACGTCTATCTTCAGCTCAAGGCCATCGAAGAGCTCAAGGACAAGGTCAAACGTGGCGAGAAGTTAGAAGCTACTCAACACAAGAAGATTGACTCGGAGGCAGAAATCCGTAAAGAGCTCGCAGGCCTTGTGTGACGATATTTGTTCAATCTAGGGGAACCCCATGGTTTCAGCACCAGATCATAACTTGGTGTCGGTATCCACATGTGCTATGAGATGAGAATATACTCATATCTCAGTCTACTAAAGCGCAGGTCGCGAGAGAACTCCCTAGTCACACGTCTGATTCTTGAAGGCTGTAGATGTCTCGCCTGCGTTGATTGACCAACGGCATTTCCTTCCGCACGCGCGTAAGAAGCTCGAAGTCAATTCTGAGCAGGTTTAGTTACCCTGAGAATAACGCATGAGGAACGCATGGGCAACTCACTCCGCTATCGCCAGCTCTCCTTGTAGACTTTCATCTGTCTCGGTGACACCCTCCTCTCCACTCGTCATTTCGAATTCTTTGCATTGGGCCAATATTGTACCCCAGGGATCAATGATCATCGCTCGTCCATACGACGCTCGGCCGGGAAAATGCTCTCCTACTTGGGCGGAGGCGAGGACGTAGGATTGGGTCTCTATTGCACGGGCGCGAAGCAATGTCTCTGTCCATCAACGTGAGTACAGTTTGATTTTAGTCTAAAGGGATTATGGGTTACCCCAGTGTGCCTTCCCTGTTTTGATGGTGAATGCACTGGGATAGGTCAAGATTTGAGCCCCTTGTTCGAGAAGTAGTAAGGATGGTTCCGGGAACCGGAGATCATAGCAGGTAAGAAGTCCAACTGAGATATGCATGAGACTGTACAAGTGTGAGTGGCTAGTTGACTTACCGTTACCGGCTGGTGTCAATACAGGGCGGACTATTCTCGAGCCTGGTATCGTGGTCCTGGATTCTAAGAGCGTCGGGCCACCAGAATCCTTCAAGTCCTGTATACTGGGAAATGAGTAAGGAATCTGTGGAATTATCCGACAGCAAGGGTACATACGACGTCGAAAAGATGTAATTTTTCGTATCTCCTTTTGATATCCCCTTCGGAGTCGATCATGACATGCGTGTTATACACTCGATTTCCCAGTCCTAGGTTTGGGTCCTTGAAGAGCAATGCGTCACACCCGTTGAAATTAGGGAATAATACACTCTCTTTGTAGCATACTGGATACATACTGGTCTCTCATGGATACCAACGCCAACCCAAATGCAATTCAGCTTCGCTTGCTCCCTAAGACCGTTTAGGAATATATGCTTATCAAGCGCCGAAGCAAGGTCATAGACTTGAGTACTGGGTGCAATATAATCCGCTGCCTCCGGAAGATAGACAAGTTTGGCTCCTGCCTTGGCCGCACGTTCAACGAGTCTTCTGCAAACCGAAAGGTTCCGACTGATGGAAGGAGAAGAGCAAAGCTGAGCAACTGCCACTAGCATCGATAAAACCCGAAATTGGTGGCTAGAATCGGCGATCTGGAGAGCGTTGGTCGGGTGCAAAAACCGACCATGCTGTTTTGGACCGAACCACGATTCACTGAGCCACGACAAAACCCCTTAATATCCTTATCACTGGCCTTTGATCTCTCAGATTTCTGCTCATACAAGTGAATCATAACGCTTTGGGAAACGCTCTGCCGCCTTCCTTTCTTGTCTTCGCCCATTGTAACCATCACGAGGATGGTCCCAATGCAGTTAAAAGCTAGCCTAACGACTCCTCTATTGGCCAAAAAATAATGAAACGGGCCCAATAATGGCCCGTAGTACGTTGTACATTTGCGGCCGCCCTGGATATCCTTCATTGAATCTCCTGAATACTCAGAGAAGGCGGACAAAGCCAAGCTAGCGAGAGCGAGCATCGAAACCCATTTAGTTGACATCGCGCTCCGTCCTATGATATGTGGCCGTATGCCAACTTCGTTCGCCGCAATGGTCAGTGATCCGTGGTATGTCTTCTTTACCTCGGCCGTGTCCATGACGGTCTCTCTCAACCCCCTTTATCCATATTTAATGAATCTGATTTGGGTCACAGACATCGTTCTTTCCTAATGCCCCCTCTTGTACTCGAGTTGGAAGCGCTCCGTAACCTCTCTCAGCCTTTGGAAGTTGTTGCCGGGCTTGTAAATGCTACACGCTGGTCTCATGGTATTATATCTACCCTATTAATTAAGTATAATTCTTATGACACGATTGGCATCGATTCCTAGCGGTCGCACTCACAATGTTATGCTATGATACTCTCTTGACGATAGGCGATGAGGCAAGGACTCCTTCATGACGCCCTTCCTCCTTATGCTAATGTGCACATTTTATCGTTTAGGTTCAGTTTATCTGGCAGCTGAGGTGGTCCGTCATTAAAACGTTCATGTATGCTGTGGGTTTCGTCCTTTTATTTGATCCTACAGCCGAATACATCACGCTCACTCCAATTTAATCTTGTCTTTATCTTATACCGACCATAGAGTCGCCTCTTATCTTTCACGTTCATCTTCCTGCATGCTGGCCCTTTGGTCGGTCTCGATCGCTCTTTTACAAACAAATAGTGCGCGAGACAATAAGCTTGGTCCGCTAATATGCCTGATTGTAATTCTTAGTTGCGAGAGCATATTAATCATAGGAGGTTAGTGCTCTTCACCACAAAACTAGTACTCTGATACTCACTAATGCCAGGTTACGGGGCCCTCCTTTCATTCGCAATGTCAAATTGGATTCTCCTGGCTCGCACAAGGGCTCTCCTTGGACGGAAGAGATCGTACGACGCCATTCTTATCCTCTATTTTCTCCTTTCGTATGGAATAACGTCTGTGCTTGTCGTTGCCTCTACGACACCCCTCATCTGTACGTCGTTATATTCATCCTTGGATGTAGGACTACCACCGACGGTGCCTCTCGAGTTCAGCGACTACCTTTTACTCGCAACTCGCTCACATTTGTGGGATTGTTGAGCGCCCCAAAGTAATGGGTAAGGATTTTGATCTCTTTGTGAAACTGGTGATTGTGCTCGCCCATCGCAAGATCCATATTTGATCGTTTTACCTTATGTTTTCTGTCTCCTCCTGTGGAATTGCTGCTGATTAGTTCCTTCATGGAATATAGGGTTCATATGGGTTTGTCCGATGGTTTTTGAAACCACTATATTCATTATTACGACCACGAGACTGTACCAGAGGGCGGGACAGGCTGCCGCGCTCTTCGGCTCGAAGCTTCTCTTGGTCCTTTATAGGGATGGGGTGTGCTACTATCTGATTATTATTGGTAAATCTATCTCCCATTCGTTTGACAATGCCATGATGCCTAACCTTCTTGTTGGCGAATGGAATGCAGGTCTTCGGACGTGGCTGCTTCTTTCATGGACAATATTTCCGATATCGTATATGTTCACAGGATATTTGTGAGTCTATCTTTCTTGCCATGTCTTGCTCAGATCTCGTCCTGATTCAAACCTGCCTGGTAGCCTGCTTTGGGCCGCGATGTCCATTTCTGTCACTCGATTACAACTGAACCTAATCAAGGTTGCTAAACGACACCCTCTTACTGAGGACAGTCAGTTATACCCGATGCGGACCATTAGTCGCCATCTCCATCGCGGCGAACAGCAAGAAGAGAGCACCCGTCAAGCAGTATCACTGACGCGCGTAGAATTTGGCTCAAGTGTTTGAGCAATATGCACTAGGATTCTTTCGTGTCAGTCTCTAGGTTTTTCTCCTTCACATCCGATCACCGTTGTCTCATTTTGTGAATCTAGGTTTTTTCGATGTATTTTGTTCTCGAATTTGAGGAATAGATTTTGAAAAGCAAGATGGTGTCCCTTCGCCACCACCTACACTCAAACACTCCTACTCAAAGATGATCGGAATATATCTATAACTTCAACGTCATGATGCATGGCCTCTCAGGTGGGCAGTTGCGGCCTACAGTGCTGCATTTGCTGCGACCGTAATCGCGACGGCTAACTCTGCCGCGTGCTGCCGAACTTATGACATCATTTCCTATGCCCCCTTTATCTCATTGGTCAACATGCGGTCATGGCGTTCTCCCTCCCTGTGGTTCTGCTGGCAGTTAGGAAGGAGAATGGCTTTAGTTATGTAGTCGGCCACCCTCCATATTTCCTGCCTCTGCATTTGCATCCCTTCCTTCCGTTTCCCGTCTTTCTCTCTTTCCTCTCTGCTGTCGTCTGCATCTCACTAGGCACTCGCGCGTCGTGTTCACGATGTCGCCCTCCCTCACCTCTTCTGTCGCGCTCGAGCTACAAGCGTTACATAATACGGGCCAAACGTTTCCTGTCGTCGTGAAATTAATGAACGCTACGCGTTGGGGGCACGGTACGTACCTACTCTCACCGACTTCTCCCCTGCCACTCTCCTCTTTCGTCCTCGTGTCGGCTGGTATACTGAAGAGGATTTCGCGCTACTTGTTGGTTCTAGCTGCAGCACTTGCGCTTATATCCTATGATACACTGCTTACGGTTCGGGACGAGGTGCGCTTTGATTGATCACATAAGGTCCAATATCAACGATTGCCCTGGTTTGGTCAGATACAGTACATCTGGCCGATGAAACTATCGGTCATCAAAGTATTCATCTATGGAGTACGTGCATTATCACGATTGCTCATTTTCGCAAGAGGAGATCTGCCTATTTGTAGGCTGTTTCCACTGGACCCCATTATACCAACACGGTATATAATAACTTGCGCTCATTCCGCCTATCCAGAACCGTCTTTTGGCCCTGTTTATGATACTGGTCCATGCCGGTCCCATGGTCGGCCTCGATCACTCATTTACAACCAAATAGTATGTATGCTGTACATCCACTGTGACAGTGCCGGTAGTTAAATCGTTTCTCTAGTTGCCAGGGAACTTTCGTCTCATGTGGTTCGTATAAATTTATTTCCATGTTCCTACTCTAGTTGATCTTGATTGTCTGAGATGAATGTGAACGAGATCTAACAGCTATTAAATCAGGATACTGCTCTACAGTGGCATTTTCGATGACAAATTGGATCATGTTGGGACGTACCAAGGCACTATTGGGCGGAAACAGAATGTATAACATCCTCTTGACTTCCTTCTATTTCCTGGTGTTAGTGGCCTCATTTGTCCTCGTCACAATCTCCTTAATCCCTTTGGCCTGTAAGTTCCCTTTGTTTTTATGCGTTTGATCTAGAGTTGACTCTTTATACAGCCAATACATTTTATTCGAATTGGTTGCATATGTGCGGAATCGTGTCTCGGTCAAACATCATGGGTGAGCGGAATCTTCTTTCTTGCTTGCTTGCTTGGGTCGTGGCCTAATGGACTGTGGACGACGTAGTCATCGGGTGGATCTGTCCGATGGTGTTCGCGACAGCGATCCTGCTTCTGACGATTGGGAAATTGTATCAAAAGGCCTCTGCGGGAGTGGCTCTGTATGATTCAGAGTTGGTTGTAGTGCTCTATCGAGACGGGTTGTGCCATTACGCGCTAATCCTTTGTGCGTAGTTCCTCTCTCTCTTTTACTCTTTCACGATTCAGGCTTGTAGGTGCTGACACGAACTGATGGTGATGATATAGGCCTTCTGACCTGGGTTCTGATCTGTTGGACGGTTCTTCCTATGTCATACATGCTCACAGGGTTTTTGTATGTCCATCCATATTTATTTCCTCTCAATTCCTTTTCTTTATACCTGACTCTCCCTGATGTTTATTAGCATCCTTTGGGCAGTAATGGCTGTTGCCATCACCCGACTACAGGTCAATCTGATCAAGGCCAGCACACCGCGGCGCGTAAATGAGCATGAGGATATTGGTGACTGCTCTCATCGTATGAATACAATACGCCCCTTTAGGGGGGCTCATCAGCAGGACGCACGACCGACTAGCATCCCCACCTTTGACGTTATAGTGATATCCAGGGAGTTTGTCTAGCTGGCAATATTATGTCAAATGAATGAATGTTTCGTCTTGTACGTGTTATTCTATTCTCGTTTCTTGCGACTTGTGGAGAGGTGCAGATATGGGACCTACTATGGACAATCAGTAGCTCTTTAGAATACCCACGGCAATGGTGTGAAGCTTTATCTTTGAAATAGAGAGAATATTTGTAGATGGTTTGCTGAATCTGAGGAGGCTGCCATATATGATGGTTGGAGCCATAGCTATCGCTGGGTGATGTTTGGCTTTGTTTGGCCCGACGCGTCTTCGACTCTGCCATGATTCAATATCCGACAGGAATTTGGAACAACCATGGTCATGACAGCTAATAATTCCGCCGACGCATGCTGTCGAGCTTATGGCACATTCACCATGAATCCTCTTGCTGGTCTATCTGATTGGCCGATAGGCGTTTATGGCATTCTCCCTCCCTGTGGTTCTGCTGGCAGTTGGGAAGGAGAATGGCTTTAGTTACGTAATCAGCCACACCCCATATTTCCTGCCTCATCCTGTGCATCCTTTCCTTCCGTCCCCAATCATTCTCTCTTTACTCTCTGCTGTAGTTTGCGTCTTACTGGACACTGGCACGTCGTGTCTGGTACGGTTTCACGATGTCGCCCTCCCTCACCTCTTCAGCCGCGCTCGAGCTACAAGCGTTGCACAATACAGGACAAACGTTTCCTGTCGTCGTGCAATTAATGAACGCTACGCGTTGGGGGCACGGTACGTACCCGGTTGCGCTGGCTTCTCCTTGCCACTCTTCCCTGCCACTCTCCACTTTCGCCCCTCATTTCTGCTGATATACTGACAAAGATTTCGCATTACTTGTTGTTTCTAGCTGCAGCACTTGCGCTTATATCCTACGATACATTGCTTACGTTTCGGGACGAGGTGCGTTTTGATTGATCACATAAGGCCCAATATTAACGATTGTCCTGGTCTGGTCAGGTGCAGTACATCTGGCCGATGAAACTATCCATCATCAAAGTACTCATCTATGGAGTACGTGACTTATCTCTATTGCTCATTCACGCAAGTACTCTCAAGAGGATATGTGCCTATTCACAGGCTGTTCCTGCTGGATTCCATTATCTGAACGAATATAACAACTTGTGCTCACGTCGCCTATACAGAACCGTTTGTCGGCCCTTTCCGTGATTCTGATCCATGCCGGTCCCATGGTCGGCCTCAATCGCTCATTTACAACCAAAGAGTATGTATGGCGTACATCCATCACAACATTGCTGATAGTTAAACCGTTTCTTTAGTTGTCAGGGAATTTTCATCGCAAGTGGTTCGTACGAGCTCAATTTCCCATCCTTACTCTGGTTGAGTTTCTTGGCCAGAGATGGGTGTGGACAGAATCTAATGGTTTGTGGAATCAGGATGCTGCTCTCTAGTGGCGTTTTCAATAGCAAATTGGATCATGTTGGGACGTACAAAGGCACTGTTGGGCGGAAACAGGATGTACAATATTCTCTTGAATTTCTTTTTTTTTGCGGTTCAAGTGGTATCATTTGTCCTCCTCACGATCTCTTTGGTCCCTGTGATTTGTACGTTCCTTTCCTTTCAGTTGTAGTTGTTTGATGGAGAGTTGACCTTTCGTACAGCCAATACATTTTATTCAAGCTGGTTGCATGTGTGCGCGATTGTGTTTCGGTCAAATATCATGGGTGAGTGAGACCTTTCTTCCCTATTTGGATCGAGTCCTAATGGGTCGGTGGACGTAGTCATCGAGTGGATCTGTCCGACGGTGTTTTCGGCGGCAATATTGCTTCTGACGATTGGGAAATTGTATCAAAAGGCCTCTGCGGGAGTGGCTCTGTATGATTCAGAGTTGGTTGTAGTGCTCTATCGGGATGGATTGTGTCATTACGTACTAATCCTTTGTGCGTTTCTTTCTCTCTCTTTCTTTTCCATGAATCAGGCTTGTAGATCCTGACACGAACTGATGGTGATGATATAGGCCTCCTAACGTGGACGGTGATCTGTTGGACGGTCCTTCCAATGACATACATGCTCACAGGGTTTTAGTACGTCCATCCAAATTTGCTCCCCTTATTATTGCATTACGATCCGACTTTCATTGATGTTTATTAGCATTCTTTGGGCAGTACTGGCCGTCGCCATCACCCGACTACAGGTCAATCTGATCAAAGCCAGCGTACCGCAGCGCATAAATGAACAAGAGGATGGTGGCGACTACTCTCACCGTATGAATACAATACGCCCCTTTAGGGGAGGTCATCAGCAATACGCGCAACCGACTAGCGCCCCTACCTTTGACGTTATAGTGATATCCAGGGAGTTTGTCTAGCTGGCAGGATTGTGTCAAATGGATGGGTTTTTCGTCTTGTACATACTACTATATTCTTGTTTCTTGCGACTTGTGGAGAAGTGTATATATGGGAACTATTGTGGCCAACCAGCAACTCTTTCGAGTACTCCAAGGCGATGAGGTGAAGGTTCATCTTTAGTAACACTTGCAATCAAAAGAATATTTATAGAGGGATCACTGATTCTCAGAAGACTGGCGTATATTACCAGAGCCATGAATAGTGCGTCGGCTACCTGAGGAATGTTTGGTCTTGTTTGGCCGGACGCGTCTTCGACTCGACTACTACTACGCGTCGCTCGCCACATCTAGCCTGAATCGACTTGTTTCTTGCACTCGTTCATCCGTTCCATTTGGAAGTGCTACTTAGATTCTGTGAGTGGTCCCACCATCCCACGATAAATTTGGCGCTGGCCTCCCCACTTCGAGAGTAGACGCATCTTTCTCCAAACTATGCTGAATTGCAAGTAATAAAATCTATCAATCATTCAATATTCCACAGGGATTTAAAACGAACACAACTGGGAGGTTTATTATCTCCATTATCATCACAACATCATGGCATACGAACTCTCAGGAGAGCACTTATTACCTACGAATATTCGCCATTATATCTTCGCCGTTACTGTGGTCAGACCAGTTGCTGACAGTCCTAACTTGACGAGCCACAGGTTGCCCAACTAACGGTACAATACTATCTTGGTATGGCTCCATTCAATCTGTACGTTGCTTGTCTATCCTATTGGTCAAACCATGGTTTATAACGTTCTCTTCGCCAGTGACCCGCCTAGCGGGTGGACAGGAGACTGGGTCAATGACTTTATAGTCTGTCAGACCGCAGACTGCCGGCTTCTTTCATTTCATCCAAT
>WSTP01000167.1:2951-24551 GCA_019627735.1 Serendipita sp. 400
CCCTTGGTAGACGATCCAGAGTGGACTCGCCTCGTAAGGATAGAATTTTCATGGTTATGTCTATATTTTTATTCCAAGAATAGGAAAAACAACACATTGCTGTCGTTATCGGTCTCGGAGGCCTGTATCCTGCAAAGGAAGAGGTCCAAGCAGTCCTGAAACCACAAGATGGAGAAACGAAGAGGATACTAGATCTGGGATGTGGAACAGGAACCTGGTATGTGTCTTATCGGTTAATCAGCTATTCGGTGGTTGCTGGACTGAGGTTAAGTGGGGTAGGGCAATTGAAATGGCGAGAGAGTATCCACACGCAGAAGTGATCGGTGTCGACTTGGCGCCTGTACCAATGGATCGTGAGGCAATACCAGCGAATTATCGATTCGAGATCGACAATATCAACCTGGGTCTCGCCCACTTTCATGGACAGTTTGATGTCATCCACATTCGACTTGTTGGGAGCGGCCTTAAGAATTTCAAGGACCGTATGAGAGATATTCATAGCTGCCTCAAACCTGGCGGTATCGTCCTATGGATTGATGCTGATTTTGATTTCTACTCGACCGAAAAGTTCGAATATCACTTGCCGGCTACTGATGACAATCCTGGAGGTTCTTGGACACAGAGGATAGGCTCAGGTAAATTTAGCGCGACAATGGCCGTAATTAAAGTGACGCGTATTTGTAGAGATGAGAAGAGCGTGTCTCAAAATTGGCAGCGACCTCCATGCGATGGAATCAGCGCTTGACGCAGGGTTATGGCAAGATCCTCTCATTGACTCTGAAACGTTAGCATTATTGCTCGAACGTCTGTGAAAGACTGATCGCCCCCGCTGATAGGTGCAAAATCGGGAGCCTATATCTCCCCATGGGTGAGCCCAAGGCGCGTACGTGCCATGTATTACTCGCTGATCCGGCATAATACCAGGAACATGGGCCTCTCGTGTGTTAATTATAGTTTGTTGCTCGCACAAATTAACGCCAAAGCAGATGAGGACCCGGGAGTGGCGCAATTACTCAAATATGTAGGAGCTCTCATGAGACAAGATATCATCGTACGTATCCGTCAGATTAATGGATAGTTCTTTAAACGCTGTCACCCAAAGGAGGGAATAAAATCGATGGTCCCATTACTGGTGAAAGTTGGTAGGTCAAAGAACGAAGTCGAAACATGGAGAAAGAAGCTGACAGAAGGTATCTGTATCCCGAACTCTCGTAACGTTGACTGATTTTGTCCAATAGAACTGACGGAATTGAAAGTCCATACGGTGGCGAGGTTTAGGTTGGCATGGGGGAGGAGAATACCAGTCCCTAAAGCGAGTTCCGCACAGCAAGGATCTGTCATAAGGGAGAGGTCCGACTCGCCTTCGAAGGTCAACTATCCGTGGCTCTATGTGTATGACACAGAGGAGGCCGCGCTGGAGCAGGTTGAGGCACGAAATAAGCAAAAAGCTAGTATCCTCCCATCAATGACTTCATAATTTGTATCAATCTCTTGGGGTTGATCGATGATTGTTCTGCTTCTGCCTTTAGCCACCTGGGAAACTACGAGAACAACATATTAAAGTGGTTCTCTATCCGAAAAATCATGAATGAAATATCTCTAGGTGGTTCACCAGCTCCGAGAACACCAGAAGATGGTTCGAGGGA
Source organism: Serendipita sp. 400 (assembly GCA_019627735.1). Lineage (NCBI taxonomy): Eukaryota > Fungi > Basidiomycota > Agaricomycetes > Sebacinales > Serendipitaceae > Serendipita > Serendipita sp. 400. The sequence continues at coordinate 4,598 of WSTP01000167.1, forward strand.
TCCAAGTGGGCTTTGAGTTCAGAACCACCCACAACACCCGCTTTGCTAACCTCGCTCATTCTCAATTCTCCCTGGGCTCTCTTTTAATTAAAGGCGACATCCAATGAGATACGACTGTTGGAAAAACCGGAGTGATCGCGATTCTGCCAAAAGCCCAAAGAGCCAGACTAACTAATTGTGAAGGGTGCTTGTCCTCCGGCGACGTTGGTATCTCTGACGAAACAGGGACTATATAGAAGGCTGGAATGAACCGGCGGTAATGATTATCAAAAAATTCGGACCCGTTCAGTCCTGAAGCGGACCGAAGTTTCGTCACGCTATAGGCCATGGTTTCTCTTTACTCTAGTCCTTAGACCTGATTATGTCGAAGGAGAGATGGAGTGCTCAGGATTTGGGCAGAGAGGGGCCGAAAGAGACTACCGTTCGTCAAGCCCGCATTGAACAGGCCGCACTCAACTTCTCCCCCTCTCAAGCGGGTATATCTCACTATGCAAGCTCTATGGTGGAAACGTCGTATCAAAGCGAAGATGCAAAGAGCAAGATCTCGACTTACTCGTATCGTACTGATATGCGTGCAAAGCTCCTACAAGAGATAGATGGCCGAGTGAGCACCCAGACAATGCTGATCTCTTTATTTTCCATCGCTCATCTATACTAGACTATCAATAACCTTAGCGATCTATACTGTCTACCATCTGGTAAGTCACGTCCATTCCTTCTCGCCATCCGTAGTTGAGCCTATAGTAGACGATCTAGAGTGGGCCCGCCTGGTAAGCGCAGAAATTTACCGTTCATGTCCTCCGTTTCACCCCCTGAATAGGATAAACAACATACTGCTATTATCCTTGGACTCGGCGGCTTGTATCCCGCAAGGGAAGAGGTTCGCGCAGCTTTGGCGCCACAGGAGGGAGAAACGAAGAGAATACTGGACCTGGGATGTGGAACAGGAACCTGGTACATCTTTTATTGGCTGTACAGCTATCGATGAGAGTTGTTATGCTAACAGCTACCGGCAGGGCAACTGAAATGGCGAGAGAATATCCACACGCAGAAGTGGTCGGTGTCGACTTGGCGCCTATACCCATAGACAATGAGGCAATACCATCAAATTGTCGATTCGAGATCGACAATATCAATCTAGGTCTTCCGCATTTTAGTGAACAGTTCGATGTCGTCCACATACGACTTGTCGGAAGCGGTCTCAAGAATTTCGAGGAGCGAATGAGAGACATTCATAGCTGCCTCAAGCCTGGTGGAATTGTCATATGGATTGATGCGGACTTTGACCTCTACTCGACGGAAAAGTTTGAATATCACCCGCCCGGTACTGATGACAATCCTGGCGGCTCTTGGCCACAAAGAGTACTTCAAGGTAAGTTTAGCGTGACGGTAAAGATAATGGAAAGTGACGTAGATCTATAGAGATGAGAAGAGCGTGTCTCAAACTCGGGAGCGATCTTCATGGGATGGAATCAGCGCTTGACGCAGGATTATGGAGAGACCCTCTCATGGATCCTGAAACGTTGGTCATAGTTCACGAGTACCCGCAAAAAGGCTGATCATCTCCGCTGGTAGATGCAGAACTGGGAGCCTCTATATCCCCATAGGTGAGTTCGGATCGCGTACATACAACATAGTTCGCTAATTCAATATAATAAGGATCCTGGGCTTCCCGTGAGTTAATTGTAGTCCGCCAATTCCATAAATTAACGCCAAAGCAGACGAGGAGGCTGAAGCGGCTCAACTGCTAGAATATGCAGGGACGCTCATGAGACAGGATTTTATCGTATGTATTCTTCAGATCCATCAATCGTTTTTAACACCGTCAAACAAAGGACGCAATGAAGTCGCTTATCCTATTGATGGTGAAAGCCGGTTGGTCAAAGAACGATGTCGAAATGTGGAGAGGGAAGCTGATAGAAGGTAGGTAGCGGTTTATTCACATCCCCGTATGACTGACCAAACCTGCCCGATAGAACTGACGGAGCTAAAAATCCACATGGCAGTGAGATTTAGGTTGGCTTGGGGAAGGAGAACACCGGTCCCTGAAACGCGTTCCACACAGGGAATGCCCATCACAGGAGAAAGGCCTGACTCACCTTCGAAGGACAACTATCCATGGTTCTATGTGTACGATACAGAGGAGGCTGCGTTAGAACAGGCGGAAGCACGCAAAAAGGGAAAGGCTGGTACCCTGCCGCCTCTGCCGTCATAGGTTATATCCGTCTGTACTATTTTCTTTGGGGTTGACTGATGGCTACTCCGCCTCTGCCTTTGACCATCGATCCGGGACATTACGAATGAAGAACATTAGCTTGTATGTAGCCATTTACCCAATTTTATCTCTTTCTTGGCATCAAAACGAAGCGAACTGTTGGTTTTTTTTTGACAGTGATCATCAAATAGTCTACAATCGTTGAGGGTAGCTTTCGCTAGATCCGCATCCGGTAAATCATGGATGATCGGGCCTGCCGTTAATAAGATAGAGGTCCGGTTGGCCCGCACCCTTAAAACCCTTGAAAGTGGGAAGTATCGGTGGTAAACACCCGCGAACCAAGTCTATCGGAGCTCAGGGAGCACATCGGCGGAAGAGCTTGGATTTGGGCGCGCCACTCTGGGAATATTCTACGTTCTGCCCCGATGGAATGAGAAGTCCAGAGTTCGGGATCGGAACACAAAGCACGCGGGATGGAAGGACCGCTCTGCATCCTCAATACTCATATACTCGTTACCTGCCTGACGGCCTGGCCTCCGTCTCTCAGACTCATCTTTCGTTCCAACCATGTCCAAAGATTTTTGGAACTCGAGCGAATCTGATGAACAGCGCCAGGAAAACTTTGCGACTGGAAAGGCACGCCTCGACCAGGCTGCGCTTAACCTCTCACTCTCTCAAGCGGGTACATCTTACGCGGGATCAATGGCTGCAACATCGCACCTCGACGACGATGGGAAAAGTAGAATATCTACGTATTCGTATCGTAGCGAGAGAGATGCTACACAGCTCGTGCAAGAGGTGGACGGACGGGTGAGGTCTCCACTCAACATCCGCTTCCTTCATCTCTCATCGCATTCCCTCCTATAGATAATCAACGCTCTTTGTGAGCAATATTACCTGCCGACTGGTATGTTTGCCCAAATACCCTCCCCATTGGCGATTGACCCTGTTCTAGATGATCAAGAATGGAATCGTCTGGTGAGCAATTGAGATCTGGGGCCCTCACCCTTTTCTCACGAGAATTCAAGGATAAACAACATATAGCCATTGTTTTGGGTCTCGGCGGGTTGTATCCCGCACAAGAAGAAGTACAGGCGATCCTGGCCCCCCAAGATGGCGAGACTAAAAGAATATTGGACCTTGGTTGCGGCACTGGTATATGGTACGGCACGAGATTGAGATATGGGCTCACGATGTTAAACCTAAACTTCGGAACAGGACAATCGAAATGGCAAAAGAATTTCCGCACGCAGAAGTCGTCGGTGTAGACCTGGCACAAGTCCCCGTGGATACTCAAACTCTCCCACCAAATTGTCGATTCGAAGTGGACAATATCAATTTGGGCCTGACCCACTTTGAGGCACAGTTCGACGTGGTCCATGTGCGCCTTGTAGGGAGTGGTATCAAAGACTTCTCTGAGAGGATGAAGGACATTCACAACTGTCTTAAACCCGGTGGAATGATGATCTGGTTCGATGCCGACTACAGTCTATACTTCAACAGGAATTTCGAGTATATCCCTGCGTATACAGAAGACAATCGCGAAGGCTCTTGGATGCAGAGATGTACATCAGGTATTTCTTTCCGGCAGAATAGATTAGACACGGTCGTGACTGTTTTCAGAATTGCGTAGGGCAATGACAAAAATTGGTAGCGATATCAATGGGATGGAGTCGATCCTTGATCAGGGGCTATGGAATGATCCTCTACTTGACCCTACGACGTTGGTCACTTGTTCCCTTTGACGACCCACACCTGACCTTTTGGCTTTAGATGTCGGACTGCAAGTCTATACATGCCCATAGGTAAGTGAAATCCAGATATACGATATAATATATCATTGATCCGCGAATTGGTAGGACCGTGGGCCTCTGGTGAGCACCTTCGTACTTCACATCATATTGGCAATATTGAGACCTCTTTAGATGATGATCCCGCAATATCTCAACTACTCAAATACGCAGGAGCCTTGATGCGACAAGATGCCATGGTATGGAAATTCGGCTGAAAACTGCGACTATTACCCTGACTGAATACAGGAGGGAATGAAGTCGATTCGCCCATTATTGGTACGAATTGGGTGGCCAAAGGACACTGTAGAAGCCTGGGCAAAGAAGCAAAACGAAGGTAGCTCCTAACTTTTGTCTCAATGTACGTGACTGACGCAATCTCGCAGAGACAACCGAGATGAAGAATTCTCCCCTGCTTAGATTTAGGTTGGCCTGGGGAAGGAGGAAACCCGAGTCCGTGACTCCTACACAACAGGATACGTCGTCTGGGAAGAGATCTACCTCTCCTTCCTGGGCAAAATATCCATGGTACTTCATCTACGAGTCGGAAGAGGTTGCTCTGGAGCAGACGAGAATCCGAAACAGCGGAAAGGGCGAAACCTTGCCTCCGATGGCATAATTCTGTGTACTTTTTATTTAATCGGGTTCGGGTAAAATTGTCGATTGTCTTGTCATAAGGTAGCCGCACCCCAGCCTCACACCGCCATAAATTTGGACCCCATGTCACAAGCCTCTGTGCATTCGGGCTCGTCACCAAGTAGGCAATAACAAAATTCACGATAATATTTCACCTCTGAAACTCGATTGAGGCGTAGATGATCCATTGTTCAAAGTCAGACTTCTCGCGGCGTTGCGGAATGGTTAGTCACTTCACCGGATCGTCAACGAAACCACTCTAAGACGAATAAATCTGTGACAGGTGATCCATCTAGCATTATTCCGTTGATTACGGACATCAGCAAGAATAGTCGAGGTTCTCTGGAATCCCCCGCCACAGATGCGGGCTCAGCGGCATTACACTTGGCGATCCGTTGTGCGACATGTGCGAGAATTCTATCCTATTTTCACTATTATCGAATAATTTTGAATGATTTCTTTCGTAGGCGATACCATTCTGCTTTTGCTGCAACAGCGAGCTATCTCGCCAAATGCGGTAGATCCCGAAACAGGAGCGACCGCGTTGCATCTTGCGTCCGCGATTGGGAGAGCAGACGTCGTTTCCCTTCTCCTCGAGCAGGATGAAATTGACGATACCGTGCGAGATCCCCAGGGGAAGACATGCCTCGAAGTGGCCAAAACACGAGACGTCGCACGCATTATCAAAGGTATTCATTACCCTTCTCCCCTTTGCGAGATCCTCACGAATGATATTCGATTGCAGAGTCTAGATCTTTGCTCAACGCAAACTATCTCTCTCTCCTCCGGTTGTATATCATGTCTCCCAAAACCACATCTGCTCCAGAAGCTCTCTTGAAGCTACTGAAATCGCCGCGGATACGTAGCGTTGATCTGAACCAATTTGACGCATCATCCGGTAGTACCCTCCTTCACGAAGCTGTCAGGAGGAAGGACCTACAGCTAATCGAGCTTGCTGTCAGAGTGGGAGCAGACGTCTTCGTGAGGGACAAGAGGGGAAGAGGTCTCATGGAAATTGCAGGAAAGGACGACCGTACTAAAGTCTACTTACGTCAATTCACCAATCAAGATACAACGTTGTTGGAGCCCGCGAATACACAGACGGAAGAACCGACTATGCGAGGTTATTTGACAAAATATGGAAACATGGCAAAGGGGTATAACACCAGGTGGTTCGTTCTCAAAGACGGAATGCTTTCTTGTGCGCGGATCCTCTAAGAACTGAGATACTGACTGACATTTTGGCAGACTACCGTCATCAAGACGACGAGAATCTAGCTTGCCGTGGCTCCTTGTCGATGAGGAATGCCCGTGTGAAGCCTTCTTCAGCGGACAGGTTGAAATTCGAAATCTATGCTTCAACCCGAAATGGAGAGGGAACTCCAGAGAGATGGTATATGAAGGCAAATCACGCGGTCGAAGTATCCCGCTGGGTCCAAGCCTTGCAACGAGCCATTGATTGGAACAAGAAGGGGAAAGGAGTGGACAGCGATTCCATGAGTCTTGCCTCTGCAAATACAGACCAGGGTACCATGTACACGTCAAGTTCCGGAAAGAAGCGATCCAGTAGATCCACCGGAAGTGCGGTGTTCACCTCCTTCCGGCGTTCGAAACATGAAAGAGCTGGGTCTACTCCATCTTTACTTCAACCCCCGCCATCTCTTCCAGTAGACGAAGCGGGAACTTCAGATGACGAAGACTCGTGGAATGAACTTACTTCGAGAACCCATCCACCGCATCAGGATGCAGTACAGTTGGTCGGGAATACTACCTCGACTCACGTCGACCTAGCTCTGCAGCTTTTAGATGCCAGTGGAGGCGGCGGACATTCTGAAGAGACACAAGTGACTCTTAGAGCTTCCCTCACTCAAGCCAAAACTATGCTCTCAGAATATAGCAAGATGGTTACTGAGAGAGAGGAGTGGTTCCGTGCGCAGATTGCTAGAGAGAGGGAACGCGCCAGCATTTGGGAAGATAGTCTACAGAAGGTGGTCCAACAAGGTGCAGAGCTTGAAGAGGAATTGAAGAAGACGATTCGTCAAAATAAGGATCAGCGACGAAGGTCACGCTTATTCAACGAGCAGGACAATGAAGCCACTATTCGACCGAAATCTGGAAGGACAAACTCCATATCTGTAGCCGCGGAGGTCGCACTTGCGCCAACCCTGTCGCCTGTAGGAGAGAAATCCCCCGTGCCAGCTGGATTACCCCCATCTACGCCTGCCGCCTCCGATGCAGTTGTTAGCGCCTCGCCCTCTCGTGTAGCCTTTTCATCTCCACGACAGCGAGTGCCTTCCAAGCAGTCGATCGCCACCGACTCCGACTCCGATGAGTTCTTTGACGCAATTGAGGCCAATGCTCTTCCCAATATGCATATCCCTGAGCAACTCAAGTCGCATTCCCTTCTCCCAGTTCAGGACGACTGGATAGATAGCTCCCGATTTGAGGCATACCAAAACCTTCGCACTCGTTTGGGCCTAGAAAAGGATAACAGACCACCTGTTAGCCTGTGGAGTGTGCTTAAAGGGAGCATTGGGAAGGATTTGACTAGAATATCATTCCCTGTTTTCTTTAGTGAGTTCACCTGACCCCACTCTTTACCCCAATTTTGACAATAATGTAGACGAGAGTACCTCTATGCTCCAAAGAATGGCAGAAGACATGGAATTCTCTGAATGTCGTACGTATTCAAGCCCCCTCATGAACACAGCTAATAAGCAGCCAGTGGACACCGCTGCAAAGGAGAGCGATCCATACCTTCGCATTGCATACATCGCAGCATTTGCGATGTCGAACTATTCGAGTACTATAGGGCGCATCGCAAAGCCGTTCAATCCTTGTCTAGTCAGTCAATGAGATCCGTCCCTCGAATTGGCTAATTTTCGTGACAGAGTGAAACATTCGAGTATGTCAGATTGGATAAGAGGTATACCTATATATCAGAAAAAGTGATTCATCAACCCCCTGTTACCGCGTGTATGGCACAGAGCCCCGGTGGGTGATCTTCTCGCGAAACGCGTTTCCATCCGTTTACCTGTCGATCAGATTGGCAGTATTATGGCGAGGTACGCGGTTTCAATGGGTCAGAAGGTCTCACTGTTCACACATAACAAGGTGGATGCGAAGAACAAGTTCTCTGGCAAATCTTTTGAGATTCGGCCTACTGGCATGGCACATGTAGACTTGAAGCTACCCCGTGAATGGGCACCCGCATATCCAGCAGTACCAGGAGACCCTAGCAAATCTTTGGAGCACTATAGCTGGAAGAAGGTGATTACCAATGTATCGGGCTTCATTCTCGGGAGCCCTACCATCGATCACTATGGGGAGATGACGGTTTGTGATGACCTTTTGACCAATTGGCGACAATCTCAAATATTTAATAGATCACGAACCATCGGACAATGGATCAGTGTATTCTGACGTTCAAGCCACGAGGTTGGAAAGCAAAAGATTCATTCGAAATCACAGGAAAAGTATTTAACTCACGTGGGGAATCACAATACGATATCGCCGGGCGGTGGAATAGTCAACTGGTCGCTCGCAAGACCGGAAACTATACCACAGACCTATTGCCTGACGTTACAGTAGGCCATTCGGCTTCAGAGCATGCCTCTCCAGAGCATGAATATATTCTTCTCTGGCGAAACTCTGAGAAACCCCCGGCACCGTTCAACCTAACCCCTTTTGCGATCACCTTGAACGATTGTCCACCCTCCTTGAAACCTCAGCTACCGCCTACTGATTGTAGGCTTCGTCCCGATCAGCGTGCTTTCGAGTTGGGCCAATACGAACTGGCAAACGAGTTGAAGTCTCAACAAGAAGAGTTTCAGCGGGCTACACGGAGGAAGCGGGAAGCGGGCTTGGTTGCACCCCATAAACCCAGGTGGTTTGAAGCCAAAACGGAACCTGATACTGGAGAACGGGTCTGGGCTCCTAGAATGAAGGGGAACCAACTTGAATACTGGTGGGCGCGAGAACAAGTCGTCAAATCGTTGGAAGCAGGCAATCCAATCGAGTGGCCGGATGTAGATCACATTTATATCGACGCAAAGTTCTGAGCATGGTGTATGGAATAATGAGCTCCTTCTTCGGAGCCTTGATATTGTCATTTGATTTGGGCTATCTCATCGACAAGTTAGCCAATGATTTGAATGGAAGAATTATAAACAAGTAAAATCAAAAGGAATTGTGGGTTAGATGCTCGAGAAGTTGGACACGACTGAGAGAGTGGATTATCTGGGTGACGTGATATGCAACATGAAACAATAACATATATAACAATCCTCATGGGTTGTCATCCAAGAAACGAGTGAGTATGTTTGCTACCTTTGAGCAAGACGATCCTTTTTCCATTGGGATTCTCGCTTGGCGCGCTGTTTGCGCAAGTCGTCGTCGCGCACCTTGACTGTAAACGTGTGTGAGATGAAAGATTCGGGCTCCTGGGGGATCACTGAAGGTGGTGGTCGTCCCAGCAACTCCATAGCGGCCTCTGGGCCAGAACGAGTGGAAGCGATATTCATGAGTTGACGTTTGCATAGTGTGAGTAGGGCGAGGCCGACCCTGAATAAATAGATGGGACCTTGATTTTGTCAAGTTGATGAACAACGCTGCACTCTATAGCTCACCTTCGTAGAATAATACATCCCAGACACGATATAGGTGTTCAGGTGGGAGAATTCCGGCAAATATGCACGAGAACCTATGATGTGTTACTTTCTATTGAGTGTTGTTAATCACGTATGCTTACCATGTCCCGCAGATATCTATAGGACGAAGCCGGAACTCGTTCTATCATAAGCAATTAGCTTCAGTTATCGCCTTGCGATGAAGAAAGAGACTTACAAAGAGTAAATGCGCCAGTTCTGGTTCGACAGACTCCACGAGACTTTGGAACAGTGCAGCATCGATTTCGAATTGACCGGTACTGGACGCGTGATAATAGCCACGAAGATGAGCATCCATGACAGCGACAAAGATCCAAAATGCATCTTCGTCTGGCGCCTGCAACAGAAGATGTCCAGCTATACGTGTAAGACCTTTAACAAGAAGAAAAGTTAGAATGAATAGAACAGACATAGAAAACGGTCTCTACCTGTCCGATAACGAATATCCGGGACCATCGCAGTATAAGCTAGTAGAAGATTGGCCAATGACCCACGTGGATCTCGGAGATGTGGATGGTCCGGGAAACATCGCTCGATATCTTGTTCAATCAATGGAACAATTTGCTTCGGTGCTTTCTTGATCAACTGAGTGAATAATCCCTCCATCCTCCGCGCCCTACTATCGGTGACATGATCCCAGACTCGCCCTCTGACACTAGATGGTACTCCCTCGAGGATTAACCTCTTAACCTTTTTTGATTTACGGGCCTGAGACGAAGGGGTGGAGGAGATGAGACTCATCCATTTCTGTTCTCTCGTCCTATGTGCCTCGATCAATGCAGCCTGCATCGCATTTGGCACCCGATCATGTTGCAAAGAGTCCTTAGAAGACGAGTTTGCATTCGGAGACCGGATATGTGACGTAGAGGCATGTGCAGGACTTTCTGCACGCCACGGTCCAACACCTGCTTCGGTGCCACTAAACCCGCTTCTAACCGATTCTACTTCACCGGGCGATGTGATCCGTGGACTGAAATCATCTGCTAGCTGTAATCCAGATGTCTTGAGGACCGGTTTAACAAGCTCGAATTCCATGTCCTGTATCTGCACACGTTCATCATCGTCTTGTCCCGGTGTGATAGGAGAGATGTTGGAAAAAGGTGGGTTATCGCCATCGCGTGAAGGTCTTCCATTTGTCCCTTTCGCTCGTAGAGCAGACATCGACAGTTTCGAACGCACCGACACGCTACGGACAATGGGAGAGGATGCCGAGCTTGAGCCACCAGGTGTAACCAACGATGGTGTTGTCAACTCTGATCGCTCATCATCCGGTTGGTTGGTGGAGGTGGATCTTCGAGACGGTGCAGGTTTCAGGGGCGAGTTATCCAGTTTTTCGTTTGATATCCTCGATGGAGGAATATCATTTCGACCTACACTCTCCCCTTGAAAAGGTAAACCTCCAGAACGAAGGACACCACTGGAGGCAACCTGTCGCAAACCCTTTAATCGTCCAGAGTTATGACCGTTTTGCTGAACTGGGGAGGATAAGTCACGAATTTGTTCATCCGCGTTGACTGGATTGACAATTGCCGGTAGCGACAACGGGGAGGGGACGTGAGCGGGTCGTTGTGCTCTAGATGGTCCTCGCGAAGGAGACCGCGCTCGAGATGAGGGCGATGTCTGGGCTCGTGGAGGCTGAGGAGAGGTGTCTCTCAAGGAAGATCGATAGTCAGATCGGTCTGGTGGATCACTAGGTCGACTGCCTTCTTCGCGACTACAAAGGGCGTCAGTAAAATTGGTTATATGGCAGTAACGAATCAACTTGCTTCCGTTCTATTGAGGGAATAAGAACCTCAGCATCACTGACGGAGAATCCACTAAAGCTGCGGGACCTAGGTCGTGGAACACCAGCCTTTGGGAAGAAATTAGCCCGCGGAATGGCTGTACTAGGAGACGCGGCATCATCCTTAGGCGATACTGGGCTTATCCCCAATCCAACTGGACTACCAGAGGGTCGTACCCCAAGCGGTTGTCGGGGGAAACCCATTTCTGGCTCGGGAACGTGAGGGCTTGGGGGGTGTCCATCCACAGAGAAGGAAATGGGTACGGGAACGGGAGAGCTGAGGAGATCGACTTGGGTGGTCGCATAAACTGTGGTAGCTTTCACGCTTCTGGCTCTAGCAGCGGCCATGGCGAGAGTACTGACAAGTGACATCACAGCGGGCATGGAGAAAGTAGAGTGTTGGGCTTCTGGTGAGGATGAAACGACCATGGAGTACCGAGAGCCCGGACCAGCTGCGTTTGCAACGTGAATAGCCGCCTGGCGAGCTTCGATTTGACCATTTGTTATCACAGGCTTAGGCGCTCCAGGATGAGGAAGAAATACTGAGGATGTCGATGCGTATGTGCTTGCGGGAGAAAGAGGTCCATTGACGTCTGCGAATGGTTGATCCGCTTCCGAGGAGTTGTCAGTCTCGGATTCATCTCCGTTATATCCACCACTAGTTGAGGGTTGTACTGTATCCACTGAGGCAGACGGCATCATATGCCCATCAAGGGAGGGCTTAGGCGTGATATCCATCTTTGCCAGGGCATCGAGTGGATCGACAACCTTGAGGGCAGTCTCCTTATCGATCCGCTCACGCATCGCGGAGGCTATCCCAAGGGGTGTGATGCTTGTACTAGTCGCGCGATCCTGGTCTGGGGGCGGCATGGGCGTGGTAGGAGGTGAAGAAGGGCTTGCAGCTCGGCCAGTGTTTTTAATAATGTTCAACGGTTTGGGTGTTGAGAGACCAATAGATACGACCGGTGGTGACGAGGCAGAAGGTGCAGATCGCAGAGATACCTGGCTCTCTAACGATGGGCGCGTATTTGCATCCTCAGGCAAGGGAGGTGCCTTAGACGAAAGTGCCGCAATAGATTGTGCCACCGAGTTTCTGGACTGCTTAGCAGATGACGTAGAATAACGAGAATACCGGTAGTCGTCAAAGATATCGTCGTCGTCGTACATATTTCCGTCGTCTCCCATGTCGCTTTCGGACTTTACTGACATCTTCCGTCGTCCGCCGGAAGATGCGTAAGAGTATAGCGAACCTCGTTGATGTTCTAACTTGGGGGTTGGCGCTTGGCCGGCAGTCTCTGCCTCGCGCGTCTTTCCCGGCGTACTAGCCTCGGGCAGGGTCTTGGTTGGCTTTTGAGCTGATAAATCAGTGTCTGCCTCCGATTCGCTCCAATATTTCGAGTCTGTATCCCTGTTAGCTAGTCCCTGAAGCAACGAAAGTCCTATTCCGAAACCACCATCAGATACTGTCAATGTCGAGGTACGTTGAACGTGGCTGTCTACTGATACTGAATCGATTCCGCCTTCTCTAGTATATTGTGACGCAGGTGAGGACGGCTCCTTACTGTGATCGGAATTGGCGTCTGGCAGAGCCGTGGGAGAAATTATACGCATATCTGTTGCGTGTGGCTCATCATCCCTGCTTCCAGGCGCTTCTACCGACGCAGCTGATCCCAGTTCTTGAATAGATAACGTGCCTGATGGGGTCGATGTGTGTAATACCACAGGGGACGTCTCTTGGAATCGAACCAGCGGGGAGACACCAAACGTTTCAGTAGCCGAAGCTTTTGCCTTTTCATCAATTATTAATGGAGACGCGTTCCTTTGGGGCATATCCTGATGTGGAGGTGAGTATGATTGCCTGCCTGTAACATTATGGACGTCGATTGCCACAACACGAGCGGGTTGATCGTCAGAGGGACGAGCCGGTATCTCAACGAACGAAAAAGCAGAGCCAGGGGATTTATCCGCTGTGCTCGGACGCGTGTTTGGTAGTGATGAATGCCCATGGCCGAAGGAAGACGTTGCAGGACCCGAGTGACTATGACCTGGCTCTGATGTGGCATTGGTATGATGGTCCGTGCTCGTTTGCGGTCTATCAAGATGGAAGGGTGAAGATGATGACGGGTCGGAAGGAGTGGGACTTGAAGCGATTGGACGTCCAGACAAAGCTGGACTATTGGTAGCTGAGGCGGTTACAGAACCCGGGCGTCGCGTGATAATTGGTTTCTTGAGTTTTCCATGAAACCTAACATCAGTACCAGAGAATTTGCCCACGACACCCTCGCAAAAGCCCTGTGTGGTTCATTCGTTCTCAACACCTTGGGAACACGCTAACAGTCCAAGCTACAAGACTCACAAGATAGAGATTATCTGAGGACGAAACCTGCATTAAGACAACTATCTCGTCATCCTAGCGTCATTGGAAAAGCGTTAGCCATCTGCTAGCCCGTTTGGCAAGATGAGCTCCCAAAGGTGGGGGCCCAGGCCGTGATATGGATGCTGACCTGGAGAAACATGAGATCCTCTGGATTTTGAGCCACACAGTCTCTATTCCCGGTACACTTCCCGATCCCCCCCTTTGCGGCAAACCTCGTCCATCTCGCCAGCTCCTGGGCATCCATGGGGCAAGAGTTGTGACGTTATATGACTGTAAACTCGCCAATCTTGAGGCTTGATCCAGTTATATACGAATGCTACAGCCGCAATCGTGTCTAAAGCCGGATCCCGGTTCCGCGGCCACTGCTGGTATTGGTCTAAAGGACGCTATTGTGATAACCGTGCGCGAAGATTCAAGATACAGCTCCCTTGAGGTGAAAAGCGGAGAGGAGGGGGAGTCGAGGCCGGCAAAAGGTCGTGGTCGGAAGAAAAGAGTTTTGGTTAGCCTTTACTTGCACCCCTGCGCGCGCGCCATTACTGCACGAAATTCAATTTTTCGATACAACGAAAATTATATTTGGGATGTAATAGTAAAAAATATTGGTATAGATTATCCTGTACCTAGCCCACTGCTCCCCATAGCTCGCAGCGGTGGCACCCTGTACCGTAAAATTAAGGCTGTCTGATATTTCTCAGAGAGATCTTTGGCTCTTGATCAGAGCTTCTGTGGCTTATTTGGACCATGGCTTCCATTGGGACGTGTTTCAGACATATTTCCACGGTTGAGCTGACTGGCGATATACCGGTGATTCTCGCAGAGCGCTCTCAGACCATGTGCTATAAAACCGCGCCTCAGCAGCCAGTCCCATGCGTATGTTGGCAAGCGGCTGCAAGCGGTCCACCTGTCCACGACGACGAGAGTATGGATAGGTCCGCTTCCCCCCGCTGCCTAAAGAACGGCAATATGATCACTCCAATCAATCATCTAGAGGCGGAGACCCCGCATGACAAGTTACACTTGCTCATGAACCCAAAAGCGGTATATCAGCTATCTCTAAAGTGCTATGCAGTCATTCAGTCAGTCGCCAAACGATGAGACAATAATCGAGCATAGGACAATGTCATTCTCACCTCGATTGAAAGACTCGATGGAGGACCGTCTACTCCACGTCGGCGGCGGACTTGGGTTCATTTTCGTCAAGATTAGATGCACCTAGCTCCTTAGTTCGCCTTCTGTCCTTCCTCCGCCTTTGCCGTTTGATACTTCCAGAATACCCTCCCCGGCTCACTTCTCGCGCTACCTTGTCCAACCTCTTTTCTTCTTCGCTCATTTTCGTCAATATATGCGCGGGCGGTCCTTGTCTCATTCTTTTTAGAGCCCTGTTTGTGATCTCACCCCGCAGTTCCCGTTGACGTTCTCGCGTCTTGTTCGCGAGCTTCACTTTGCGGGCGTTTTTTATGAGCCCCATCATCTCAGGTGTAAACCTTGAGCTGGCACGTTGGCGATCCAGTTCAAATGACTCTGAAATCGACCGCAAGGAGTCCCGAATGGCCGTTTCTACGTGGGGGTGGTCCGAATACAAAGTCAACATTCACTGTAGTAACCAAGAGATAACGATACCCACGATAACCTCCATCTTCGAAGTCCAATTCCCTTAGATCAACCATTCCATTCTCATCCAACGCCTCCTTTCGCAGACCAGCTTCAAACACTCTTTCTGCTTTCGCGTCTTCAAGCCATCCTATTAACTGGGTTTGTCTCTCCATTCTTTTTGCCCTAGCTTTGATGCGATTTCTTATCATCATTGTAATGTGGATGGGTTGGTTTTTCATTCGTGGTAGAGGTCGATTGTTAATCGTCGGCCGTAGATACCCTCCAGTCAGAATTGGACGGTTTTTCATCTTCTTGATCCATTCCTATTGAACCAGTTGTCAGCAATGACGTGTGTAGAGATACGTAACTGAACAGGACCAACCAGCTCTTTCTCATATACTTGTTGCATCTCAATCTTTTCTCTGCGGGCGCGAAGTATCCTTTCGTATCTCGATAGTTTGCTTGCAAAGCGGTTGGAAACCGGTGACTGAAGGTGCTCAAGTAGCTGCATGAGACGAAGTAAGAAGTAAACCAAACCAAACCAAAAAATGCGCACTTTGTACCAGAATAACAAACATTCCTTGCATTTCTGGGGGCTCGTCAAAGACCTCTGTTGTCGAAACGAGCGACGGACGTGCCAAAGCAGCTGATGAAGGAAGGGGGGAACATTGGAATGCAGAGTATAAAGAAAACAATATAAAATTTAAAGCAAATCCCGTATTGACGATCAGAATTCTGTCGTCCCCAAGCGCAAATTTCTACATACCGCAGTTCCATGCTCCCTTGAAGCCCATTCCTCATCACGGAAATCCTTCCATCTCCATTTACTTTCCTTCTTACTCTCTCTGATGTCTGGTAGACACCGAAGCAAGTCGCGATAGAGACCCCAGAGCGTTGGTAGACGATGTGCAACAAGTTTAAAGAAGGGTACACGGGGCCGGACGCGTCGTAGCTTAGTAAACTCCTTTGAAAGATATGCCCGATGTTGAATTGACGCTGTCGAAAGTAGTTGCGCCACTGCGAGACCGGAGGTAGAAGACGTCGGGTTCAGGCCCATATGGTTCGTCAAAATTCTTCTTTCGTGACATGTGCTGTTTGTCTTCCCAGCAGCTTAGCTAAATTTGCACCTATTAAGAATACTAGAAATGCTCGACAAAAGAGAATATACTAAATCCTTCGATAGGATAAACCATAAATCGATCTTCCACAACCCCAGCTATGCAACTACTCTGGCGTCAGGAATCATCCGTAATCAAACAAAGCACTGAATTGACCTCTTAGAACGTATGTTCGGTCGAGTCTGACCCCATTCCTGAGGTACTGGAAGAGCCGGACATCACAGCTGGTACAACTACGTGAATAGGCATTCTTCAACTCGATTTAATACTTACTTGAAAGTACCCTGTCGATATATCCTGCTCCACTCCTAGAAAAAGTGAGAAACCGTGCAACTAAAGATACCATGGATGGATCTATACCCTCCTTACTAACCATTTCTGGTGTGTGAGTACGTCACAGCCAAGCTCTTTCTCTTTCCTTTGGATTAGTTCCACATAAGCAAGCATACCATCCGTCTTGAACCGGCGAGCGAGTTCAACTTAGACACCGTCAGTAGGCTTGTCTACAGGGATAAAGTCCAACCTCACCAGTTACAGTAGCGGTGCTATGGAGACCCGCTAATGAGATCAGCTGCAAAACAAAGCTATGACAATGTGTCACCCTGATCATCATCACATGCATCTATGTTGACTTACCCCTCTTTGGCTAGATCCCAGACGAACGACTTAAGCATTTCATCTGCGGGGTTCTGTCAACCTCAATTAACGGAGTTTGCTCAGAGATTTACCCGTAAAGCCATGAGCAGACCAGTTGAAGCTCGGGCTAAGGTTGTAAACCAATTTCCTGCAACAACGTCAACCTAATTCTGGAGAGCGACACGAATCGTAGATAATGCACTCACTTTCCTGGATGAGTATTGCGAATTCGCCTCGCAAAGTCGGAGGCCTGCTCGAGATCTGGCTTCTTCGTCTCTAGCCATAGTAAGTCGGCATAGGGGGCGAAAAGGTTGGACCGTTTAATTGCCGCCTCCACCCCGCCTTTGAAATGATAATATCCCTCACGGGTTTTTGGTACTTCCAAGGCATGAGTAAAGAGAGCATGACAAAATTTGAAGACATACAATCCCAGCTCCATCGTACATCCTTTCCAAGGACGTCTTTTGCGGCCTTTCGGGCTTCTCCATTGGATTGGCCACTGGAAAGATCTTTATACTTCTGAAGGGCGGTAGCTTTATTGTTTATAGAAGCCGACTTCTCGATCTCCTGTTCGACAGCCTGATCGAAGGTCACCAAAGGGTGTGCTTCCAGCCATTCCTTTTCCAACTTGTCGACAGCAGGACCACTGAGCCCCTTTGCTTCCGCATCATCCAAGACTTCGGCTAAAGGGGTCCCGTCTACAATTGTTCCCAAGATGAATTCGTGGTCATTCTTGTCAACCGTGGACGAGATTAGCTTGGCGGATTCTGAATCCGTTCTTGCAATGAGAAGCATCGTCGAACCAATTATATCCAGTTGGAAGCGAGATGCTATCAATCGGGTGATGTGGGTTGAGGTAGGAACGATGACCTTTCCTGCTTGGTGCCCGCACTTCTTGCCTCCATGAAGTTGATCCTCCAAATGAATACCAGAGGCACCAGACTCTGCGAATATCTTGGCCAGTTTCATTACGCTCGAGATCCCCCCATGCCTATTCACAACGATGACAAAGTCAGTTGTCGAGCTTGCATGTGATATCCCTCCTTACCCCGTATCGGCATCAGCAATAATTGGTCGCAAGTAATCGATCTGTTCCATATTCTTTCGAGCTTCGGGTGTAGCTGTCATGCGCTCGTCATAGTGCTTACGATCGTGCAAGTGCTGTGCACGGAACAGACGATGGACTTGGTTTGGAACTGTCGTATAAGGATAGTCACTGTACCAAATGAGTGCTGAGGTATGTCTTGTGACAATATAACACTCACGAGAGATCAGGCCCAACTTCGTTGTTCGCCGTTGTAAGCACGCTGGACGCTGCCCACCCGGAGACATACACTATCTCCTGATATCGAGCCATCTGGGTAACCTGAACAGGGTCAATGGCGCCCATGGTATGAATGGGTCGCTTCTCTTCCGCTGCCCGCGAAAGGAGAGCAAACAATTTGTCCGAGAGTAACGAACCAGAGAGTGGTACAGGGGTGAAAGAGCCTTGTTTCGAGACCACGTCTTCAGCCGTGTACGGTCTCTTTATCCCTTGAAACCGCGGTCGACTGAAAAAGCTTTGAACTTCGCCACATCGTTCACGGAACTGTCGTTGCTCCTCCTCCGCAGGCGGTGGGTCTAATGGGAGCGTCGGCATGCTCGAGTAGCCAGTTTTGAATACTTCCTGCATATTCCGCGCTGCTAGCATAACAGTTGGTCTTGCAAGCCGTGAATGGGCCAACATGGTCGGAACCAAAATGTGTCACGGCCGGATCTCCCTTTGCTTACAACTTCAATGTGGCCTTACCAACTATGTTATTGCACCTTTCTATTGTTAAGAAACATCAGATCAAGGTTTAATTTGGCTGTTCCTAGACCTTGCAGACTTTGTCTTGGAGATGTTTGGCAAATTACCGGACACCAGCATTTCAATCATGTGTTGCACCTCAGTCTCATACCCAATACACTCCATAGTGAAGACCTCCAGCTTCTATATGAGTGTTAGTGAGACTTGAGCACTACTCCAGTAGCAAATGGATCACTTACAGCTGTTCTGGCATCTAATGCTTTCAGTACTTCATCTACACTTCTTCCAGAATATCCAGCCATTTTGGAATTCATTTTAGACCTCCAACAATCTTGCTGCTGTATTTGTTCTATTAGTCAAACCAGCACATGAAACAGACTTGAAGGCTTACCCATGAATCAAGTTGATCCCATTCATCAAGAGGTTGACTTCTCTGGAGTATATATTCACCCACATATAACCACTTAGCATTTGAGGTTCTAATGATGACTGTCCTTGGAATAGGTTGACCTCCATTTGCATCTACCTCTTTCTGTCCACATCCATGAGCATCAGGACACTTGGGAGGTCGAAAAATGAGGCCAGAGGCACAAGGTGAGTGAGGGCAAAAGAAGTTCCAGTCAGGCATGGGGCCAAGGATAAATCTTGAGCCTTTGTCTCCTAGAATATACTGTGCTAAGGGAGTCTTGTTCCATGCAGTGTCCAGTGCCTGGGGGTTGCTCCCAAATGCAACACTAAAGTCCTGTCGACGGAAGGTGGTATCCATCTGGATGGTACTCATATCAGGAAGATTGACTAATGCTGGGATTTTCCTGAGCCGTTCTTGAACAAATGCTGGCCATGAGTTTGGGATCTGAAATCACAAAGTCAAGGAATGCCACTAAAGCAGGGAGGAGAGATTGGACAAACAGGTGGAATCTGATATGTTGTAGTCCCTGGCTAGATCAAAGTCAGATGACTCAACAGTGCACTGCAATGGTGAATGACCCACAATATGCAAGAGAACAATATTATGATCTTGATTATCAACTGTCCTAGACTGATTCATAGAGAAACTAGAGTCCTCTGATTGGTTGTCCTCCTCTTCAGTTATGTTGACATCCATATAAACCTCCTTTGCAGTTTCTTGGTTGAGGGACCTTGTTTGTTCTCCCCTTGCTTGCTTCCTGAGCCTCCAACCAGTGATCTCCACATCAGAATCAACCCCTTGAATGTTATTTGGTAGACTTTGTGAAGCTGTTGCAGAAGCAAAATTAGGGCTAAATGATGGTCATTGCACTTCAACAGTAACTCGGCCCCTCTTTAGCTTCCATCTCTAATTGCTCAACCTCAGCCACAATCCAATCCAAG
>WSTP01000168.1:0-24460 GCA_019627735.1 Serendipita sp. 400
CCAGACGATTCGAACCATCTTAGAAAGGTTTCCGTTGTCGGCCTGTCGATGTCCATCTCTTTGATTGACGCGGGTGGAGAGAGGGACAAACAAGCACGTCCACCTTTCTCGTCTCCCGACTCTGCATGAGTAACCGCCGGCCCGAATACCAAACCAAGTTTTCCTCAAAGGGAGCTTTTGATGGGCTCCCTGTAGACGATATTCCAAGTGAGGAAGAAGAAGAAGAGGACGCACCTGTCATCGTTGAGCCAGACGCTCCAGTTGTTCCAACTCCAGCCCCAGCGTACGTCCGTTCATCACCTTCTAATTTATATGCAAAGCAGGTTAAGATGATGCTTATGATACTCTGGTTCATGTAGCCCCGTCGTGGAAGCTCCAAAACAGCCAACTAAAACGCAACAGAAGAAAGCTGCAAAAGCAACCAAACAACAGAAGGTCTCCCCTCCTATATCTACAGCAAGCAATGAGCCTCTTGTAGCCTCTACAAGCTCTCTCAATCCAGATGAACAATCTCGGCAGGTGCCAGCTATGCCTTCATTGGGCACCGGAGAAAGCACACCACTCCCGCAGCCTTTCCCGTTGCGAGCAATGTCACGGTCCCCACGAGGAAGCATAAGCTCACCTGCCGATCCACCCTTTACACCAAACTTACCGGCTGTAATGCCTCGTCCTTCTCGAGGCTCTATCACTAGGAAGCGAAAGGCTTCGACCGACTTGTCATCGACGAACCCCAAAGAGAGCAAAGTGGAGATTGAATTGGAGAACAAGTTTGAGGGCAATGGAAAGGAAGGGAAAGGCACAAGCATTCCGCTTACGATCGACGTGTCGAGTTCGGTGGTTGTGGATGTGAATGCAGAAGCAGAAAAAGTTGCGAAGAAACGAAAGGATACGGGGAATAGGATCATG
This sequence comes from Serendipita sp. 400, assembly GCA_019627735.1. Classification (NCBI taxonomy): domain Eukaryota; kingdom Fungi; phylum Basidiomycota; class Agaricomycetes; order Sebacinales; family Serendipitaceae; genus Serendipita; species Serendipita sp. 400. Next base: position 907 of record WSTP01000168.1, read on the forward strand.
AGTGGACTCGTCCTTGCCGCAGGCTTCTTGGGTATGTTATGTTCTCATTTTGTTCGTGTTGATCACAGTTTTGACGAAATGTCAGGGTTACTCCTGGCTGGGCACATGTATATGATCATCCTCATTATTCTTATCCAATCTATCGTCTTTCGGGAGATCACCCAACTGTTCCAAGGTACGAGGGATCCATGGAGCAAAACTCTCAACTGGTACTTTTTTGCCATCGCAAACTACTACTTATACGGAGAAACTATCATTTACTACTTCAAGGTACCTACACTGGTGTAGAATCATGACCATTACTTACTAGCCGCAGCATGTCATTCTTTCTGAAGCCGTCTTCCACCCGTTCGTTGCAAACCATCGCTTCATCAGCTTTATGCTCTATATATTCGGTGAGTTATCCATGATCTATGTCGTAATCCTCTGACGACTTGCCAAGGTTTCATGGGCTTTGTTGCATCTCTTAAAAGAAACTACCTTCAACGGCAGTTTTCGCTGTTTGGATGGGTACACATGACATTGCTCGTCATTGTTGTATCTAGCCATTTTATTGTAGACAATATCCTAGAGGTAAATGAGACTCCCTGTCCCCTCTCTTTCTCTCGTTGACCTGCCTCGATACAGGGTATGATCTGGTTCTGGCTACCAGCCTCCCTCGTAATTTGTAACGACGTGTTTGCATGGTTCTGGGGCGTAACGCTGGGTCGAACTCAACTGTTTGCCTTGTCTCCAAAGAAGACCGTCGAGGGCTTTGTTGGCGCGTTCTTCAGCACAGTTATTCTCGGCTTTTTCTGGGCAAGCTTCTTCATGCGATATGACTACATGATCTGCCCTGTGACGGATCTTGGGGACTCTGCATTTAGCGGTCTGACCTGTAAACCCAACCCGGTGTTTGTGTGGAGAGACTATGAGCTTGCGAAGCCTGCTGCGGCTGTCGCTTCTTTCTTGGTAGGTCTCTTTCTCTTGGTCAGCGCCCCGTGTCCATCGGGGGCCGCCTTCGTTTCTGCTTGCTTACTGTTCTAATTTAGGCCGCCCGGCAAGTCACTACAATTCCTTGGGCACCGTTCCAATTTCATGCAGTGGCCATGGCATGTTTTGCCTCTCTTGTTGCTCCATTTGGTGGTTTCTTCGCGTCTGGATTCAAACGGGCGTTCAATATCAAAGACTTTGGACAGAGCATTCCTGGCCACGGTGGTATGACAGACCGTATGGATTGCCAGTGCGTTGCTCTTTATATTCGAGACATTATATCGAATCACTCAATGATATCTACTTAGGTTCTTGATGGGCATGTTCTCGTATGTTTACTATACGAACATCGTTCGGCAAAACGAAGTCACAGTATCAAGTGTGGTTCAGCTGGTCATCAACAGTCTGACAAGGGAAGAGCAGCTACAGTTGATAGAAGAGTTGTCGAAGTTAGTTGGAAACGCGACAAACTCTGTGAGATGAGCGTTCGTCTCTGGATCGAGAGCGTTTTGGGATCGTTCAATTGCCGTATTGCTATTTCATCACTTGAATCTACAACTTCTTGTCCGAAATATGCTTGTTTCGTATATTTACATTCACTGTAATCAAAATACATAATCAAGCGGTCGACTTGTTGAGACCAAAGACGAGGTGGAGCTGTAGACAAATACGAGTCAACTCCGGTTTCCAATAGCGTAAACCCGTTTCGGTCTGTGCTTACCTCTTGTTCGGTAATGGTCCTAATCTCTCCAGGAGCGGTGAGCTTGCCGGTGATGGCACCTTTGGCGTGCTCGAGAGCGCGACCAACAGCACCAGTGTTAGATACCCAGTAACGAATTTCGCGTGGGGTGACTTTGATGATGCTAACTCTTGGGTCAGAGGCGTCTCCCTTGTGGACGCCATCCCCTAGGTCGCTAAAGTAGCCCGCAACGCTGTATGAGGGTCAATACCTTGAGAAGCGAGTTCAGTGGAAGGGAATCATACTATGGACTCCAAAGCTTTTTGATCAACTCTTGGTCTCTGCTGATACTGGCCGTCCCGGCGACACTTGCCCAGTTTGTCGTCTTGGTGTCTATGAAGCTCAGGTTGACGTGGTTGTCAGCTTCGATCTCGTCGAATTTGTAAGAGGCGTTGTTGGCGAGGAAAAAAAATTGCAAGCCCTCTGTACTTGCGGGGGACATTGCCCGACTGTGCAACTCTCCGGTTGCACAACGAGTGGTGAGCATGCCCATATGGGTCGCACTGATGATCTCGTTGAGACCGTCAATCTTCTTCTGAGGAGTGAGGCTCTCGTTCTCTGCTGCAGTCGTGTAAGGGTCTAGAAACTCTCTTGCTTGGGTGGCCATTGCTGAAAGGGGAGTTGTTTGGACTTTAGAAAGTTATTTTGAGATGGTTGTAGGGGTTCAAGATGATTAAAGGTGATTTTGGCCTTTTATGCGTCACCAGCCCCATGCGCGATCTCGATGTCCAGTCTGTGGTTGGCTCCTCTTCGGAAGGTTGCGCATCTTTGTGACGCACGACGATCGCGTCGTTTGTGGATTGTATGACCTCCGTTATGTATCATCGACAGCTTGACGCAAGACGGTGATTCTACTCCTCTCAGGGATAATGACCTGACGAATGACGAACGAAATCATCTCGAGTCGAGATCGAAAAGAGTGTTATAAGTAGCGTAGCAGTATGTAAATCGATAGAAAACAGAGACGTGAGAGGTGTTTCCCAGTTTGGCTCTCGAGGTAGAGAGCGCTCTGTACGTCATTGGTCAGAACAGAGAACAGAAGTGGCCGCGCTCGCTCGCTCTCACTCATTTCTTGGACTTCCCCTCCATCGACAGCCCATCGAGCAAAAGCCTCAAACACGACGGCCATGGACACTCAGACACAACCACCACGACCAAATCCCAGCTTTTCGTCTCCCATCATTCCTCAACAAAGAACGCGCGCTTTGGTCAATGGCGCAGCGGGTGCTGCTGCCGCGGGTCGCATCCCACCTTCCCTACAGGCAAAAATGGCTGCTGTAAGTCTCAATTTCGTATCATTTATCACATCGGGATCTCGCTCATCAACGGATTTCTATCAGCTCGCGAACAGATCACAACAAGCAAACAATGCTACGAACAAGCAAAACGCAGTAAACGAGACTGTAGAGGCACTCATGCGTGCCACCCTCGCGGATCGACCTCCATTGCATCCTTCTGGGGCGGCTGCTCTATCGACACCAGGCCTCGGAGGTAATCCAATCATGAGAATGGGACAGGGAGGTGCGGGGGCTGGAATGGCTGCTAGACGAGCAAAACCAGGAATGAAACTCAGCGATATGTCTGGGTTTGGAGGCGCTGCTGAAACGTTTGGGCTAAGGGTTGGGAGACCGGCCAGTCCTGGTCCGCCACCTGCACGACGGGCACCTCCTCAAGGCGAATTGGGGACGCCGTTTGCGAATTTTTCAAAGATTGTGTACGTATCTTACATCTTTATCGTCTCATTTCCGCATCCAAACTTTTTCCTCCTCACTCGTTTTGTCCATCCTGACCCTCACTAATCATACCTCCCTCATATAGTGATCCTTCTGGCGCCCTCAATTTCAACGGAAAGGCCATCTTACATGCCAAAGGCGTCGATTTTTCCAATGGTGCCTCATTTAGCATCAGCATGAACCAATTCGAGCTAGAGGACGAACTTGGGAAGGGTAATTATGGCACTGTTCGAAAAGTCATCCACAAGCCCACAAAGGTTGCAATGGCAATGAAGGTATGGTCGTATTTCCTCTCCCTGTTCGCATCTCTTGTTCTTCCGTGTGCCCTAAAGTGGGCCATTCTCCCAAGGCCCAACCTCCGAATTCCATCCTCCACTTTCGCACAACGCTCGAATCTAATGTCTTTCCGTTCACACATTGTGCCTGCAGGAAATTCGACTGGAACTCGAAGATCAAAAACTGAACGCGATCCTTATGGAACTTGACATTCTACATCGCGCCGTCGCACCAGAGATTGTCGAATTCTATGGCGCATTCTTCGTCGAAGGGTGCGTATACTACTGTATGGAGTATATGGACGCCGGATCGTTGGATAAACTGCAAGGGTCCGGTGTCGACGAGCCGGTGCTCGCACGCATCAGCGGGGCGATGGTCAGAGGGCTGAAATTTCTAAAGGACCATTTGCAGATAATGCACCGGGGTAAGTTTGTACCATTCCCAAAGAAGTCAATGAAAAGGGATCGGCGGTGATCTCGAACTGAATCTGGAATGCATTACAGACGTCAAACCCACAAACGTCCTCGTAAGCCGCCAAGGCGTCATTAAACTCTGTGATTTCGGGGTGTCCGGCCAGTTGGAGAAATCGCTCGCGAAAACGAATATTGGCTGCCAATCGTATATGGCTCCCGAACGCATCCAGGGTGAATCAATCAACAATGTCGGGACTTATAGCGTCTCTTCTGACGTCTGGTCCTTGGGCTTGTCGATTATCGAGGTCGCCATGGGCACATACCCCTACCCGCCGGAGACGTATGCCAATGTGTTTGCCCAGTTGACGGCAATTGTTCAGGGGGACCCACCTACCCTTCCTGATGGATTCAGTGACGAAGCCTGTGATTTTGTTGCAAGATGGTGCGTATATAGTCACGTAGTGCTAGTTTATATCATGCGCAAAATCCTGACGATTCCTCGCTCGTAGTCTGATGAAGGAACCGACACGTAGAGCCACGTATGCCGAGCTTTTAGAACATCCTTTCCTCCTCAAGGACGCCGAACGAGGACCAGATGGCGTAGACATGGCCACTTGGGTCGAAAAGGCTGTCCAATGGAGAGAGAAGGAAAAGATCAAAGCTGCGGTTACGGCCGACCTAGAGCTATAGTCGCCTGTCGGTTACGTTGATCAACCTAGATGCGATTATCTACCTTGAGGAAGCGGACAGTGCGGTACATCCTATACCCAACGATGCATTGAACCACATTGGTGCTCCTTGGATGTCATCCTAAGGTGGCATATTGGCATGCTACCCTCTTCAAGATGAAAAATCGCGCTGGAAGGACATCTCTATCATCCTCCAACCATCTCCTGTCCTATATCTCTCCGCACTTCACCCCTGTCTTTCTATCTATAACATCCCATCATACCGTTTACACCCTTGATTTGCACGCAAGCTCTATGCATCGTCTGGTAGCCATACTACTGGACACATACTGATCCGATATTCGTTCCTCTCATACACGGCCATTCTCTTATACAATCATGCCCTTATTCCTATGGTTCTGGTGATTATCTGTGCTTTTCTCCTTATTTTGTTTTTCAGTGTAGCGTTAGAAATGGTGTTAGTTTGGCTCATTGATATACTCTTTTTCTAATATCTAATCTGATTTTTCGGGAATAAAGGCTCGTTTGTGAATCAGCATAGGGGCTTTCGCCTCTGCAATGGCCGCACAGTGGCAAATTCAGGCGCCGAGATTCAGAGCGGAGTCTGGAATCCTACGAAAGCAAGCAGAAATTCTGCAATTTGCCCAAGGCATTCGCAATAGGTCTGTAAATCTGTGAATATTCTCGAATGATATCTCTCGCATGCTAACGATATGGTCCGGCCTGCCTTAGAAGGACCACGTAGTCAGCGTCAACACGGGCGTCCACGATGGTTCATACGGTCCCAGAGGGCCCTCTACTACCCGCTCCTATATCTGCACCAGGAACTTACACAATCTTCGTACGTCTTTGACAAATTTCCCAAGTTTTCTGAGGAGCCTTTCGCCTTTTGCTTTGTTCTTTGGATTTGTAACTCCGCCAATTCAATGCCGGACCAGTCTCCTTTAATGGAGACTGGCATTCTCCCTCTCGCTTCCCACTTGGATATCTTGACTTTGACTTTTGGTGGTTATTGACGCCTCCTTTTTTTTTTCTCATAGGATATTCGTGCAGGATGTAAAGTAACGATGCGAAGACCGATCCCTGGAGGTGGAGAAGAGGAACGACTGGCTGAAGTGCTGTCGATCCGACAGAAACCGTCTCCACGAAACGCATCAGCAACCCCGTCAAAGGCAGAGGTCGATCCACCGGAGACCGCAAACGGGTCCGGCGATTCGGTCACGGAACAGATCGAGTTCTTCGTCCATTGGCACTTGTTCAACAAACGGTTAGACGAATGGGTTTCCGCTACTCGTGTCGTTCTCACCAAAGATCTCGAGTGGCCTCGTCCAAAGGCGCCTCCTGGGACGGCAACAACAGCAGCGACGGCTACAGCTACGGCTACAGCTGCTGGGAGTCCTGCAGCCTCTGGAACCGCTACACCTACGTTGACCCATCCTGCCGTCACGAAAGCCGCGACTCCACTTGGACGGGCCGGATCGGTTTCGTTGTTGAAAAAGGCGACGATTGCTTCTGCGTCCCAAGCCCTTTCGTCGCCGTCTGGGATCGGTCAAAAGAGAAAGGAACATCCAGATGACACGATGGAGGAAGACGATGGAGCGTCTATTGTTTCGGAAAGTGTGGGTGATGGGATGGAATTGGATGGGGCAGAGAGCGACGATGGATCGAGTGTGGTACCCGCTGCACTGGATCCAAGGTTCGCTCCGACATATATGGGCAAAGAGACGGAGATTGAAAAGTTGCGACATTCGGGTTCGATGACACAATCCGTCAACGAGGTCCAACGAGTGAAGAATTTGAATCGAATCCAGATTGGGAAGAACGAAGTCGAGGCATGGTATTTCAGTCCATATCCGGTCGAATATGCCTACCTCGACGTGATCTTTCTCTGCGAATTTTGTCTCGGTTATTTCCCCTCTCAGTTTATGCTTGGCCGACACCTCAAATCTTGTACCCTTCGACATCCACCAGGAAACGAAGTCTATCGAAGCAAAGACGAAACATCGGGGGAAGAGATCTCGTTCTTTGAAATTGATGGAAAGAGGCAGAATACATGGTGTAGGAACCTGAGTTTGCTATCGAAATGCTTTCTGGATCAGTATGTGGAGCGTCCTTATCTTTCACCTGCCATCCACTAACACCCGAGGTAGCAAAACACTGTACTATGATGTTCAACCATTCTTGTATTATGTCATGGTACGCTTTATTCCGACTGCCGCCGTCGTCTCGCATCACAAGAGTTGACCTCTTCCGCAGACCACCAACGACGTCCATGGCTGCCATCTTGTCGGATACTTTTCGAAAGAAAAAGAGTCCGCGGAGAACTACAACGTCGCATGTATCTTGACACTACCCCAACACCAACGAAAGGGATACGGCAAGCTTTTAATCGAATTCTCGTATGAACTCTCGAAGAGGGAAATGAAGCTCGGGAGTCCAGAAAAACCCTTGAGTGACTTGGGGCTGCTTGGATATAAGGCGTACTGGATGGAGATCATCATCGAGCTTCTCAATGATTGTCACGACGACATCAGCATCGAGGAGATCGCCAACCGTACCTCAATTACACAAAACGATGTCATGTGGACGTAAGTGGACGCACTCGTTCCCTATGATCAGTACAGTACTCACCGATGATTTCTTCTTTAGATGCCAGCAGTTGGGTTTGTTCAAGTACTACAAGGGGCAGTATGTTTTATGTGTCACAGATCAGGCGATGGAACAATACAAGCGTGCCAAAGCAAAGCAACGCAAAAGAATCAAACCGGAGAGAATTATTTGGAAACCACCTGTCTTCAGCCGTGATCAACTCAGGTTTGGGTATTAGCTTCATTACTTAGACGGACAACTTTTTGCATCCATTCGCTACATTTGAACCTCTATTTGGTTACGAATATGTGTACTGGTACATGGTGTGAATAAGAGAAAGTGTAATCACAAGGTATAGACAATGCGATAGACGGAATACAGATGTGTCACGATGTATCCAGATGGTAATGTAGGGAGGATATTAACTTGGCTAAAGTGCCAACAGGATTACTGGAACCAAAAATCATGAACGTCACTATTAGCGAATGCTAAGCCGCAAGCCGGACACTTGCGTTGACGAGTGGAAAGTCGGGCATCAATACATCTATCGCTCAGTTAGCATTCTTTGTCGAGGGATCCATGGGAAAACTACGTACGACTTGCAAAATGCTGCAATGCAGACGAGTCGAGCCTCATCAGTCACAATATCAAACAGTTACTTTGACAAAAAAGCTCACTATGCATGCATTTTACTAGTATTTTTGAGCGAAATTCAATTTTGCAGGTTGAGCATTTGAGAATTTTCTAAAGATCTATTAGAACTCTTGTAAGGGCGTTATGTATCATGGACTTACCAAGAGATTGTCACGTTCAGTGGTAGTTTCGTTGTCTTCATTGTGGGTGGTGCCTGCTGTCCGAACCTTTGCGACTTTAGTATTCGCTTCGCGGCGGAGTTCGCTGCACTTCTCCGTAAGACTATTGATTTCTGAACGATGCTTTGATAATTGGGTATCACGATCTAAAAGTTGGTCCTGGAGCTACAAAAGATGTTTTAGTAAGCAGTAGTCTAAGGATAAATGACTGATCATACCTCTTGAGCCCGCTTATTGCTCAGTTCGAGAATGGCATGCTCTCGCTCAGTCTGGAGCTGCGCAAGAGCTATCATAGAGTCCCTTTCAGAGATCGCTTTTGCTTGAAGCTGGTTCTCCTTCTCGAGTTGTGTCTGGATGCCAATGAGCGCAACAACAGGGTCAAAAACACTAACTCACCAATTGGGATGTCAGGGACTTCTCTGCTTCTGCAAGTTTATCGATAACCTTCCCCTGCTTGGAGATTTCGCGGCTTTGGTTATTACGAACCCCTTTCAGTGCATCCTGCTCTCGCATAGCAGCGAAGTATTTGTTATCTGCCTTGGATTTCTGACATTTATGGCGTCAATGAACCAACAAAGATGGATTAGACGTTCGCCAGCATACCTCCGCCGCAGCCTTGGTCAGTTTCTCCTCCATATTGGATAAATCGAAGATCTTGTTCTTGAGTTGTTTATCTAGATTTTCCCAGAGAGCAGACAGTCTCTCTATTTCGGTGTAAAAAGTGGTGGGTTCCTAAATCATTGTGAGTGCCATTGAAATCCAAAATTAAAAAAATTAAAAAATATGCTTCTAACCTCGAGGCTCGCTTTCAATTCCATCCGTAACTTTTGGAGCTCCTCTTCTTTCAGCTGTAACTGTTCACTCAGTTGTTGAATTTCGGGGGTTGATCCAGCGAGAGCTGCGGCACCGTAAATCGCCTCGAGCTTGTCTAATCGGGCTTGGAGTTTCATGGAGGCCTCTCGGGCTTCAGCTTCAGAGAGAATGGTAGATGCGATATCCGGATTCTCTTTGCTAATTTGTTGGAGCGTTGACTCTAATGCATCTTTGCTTCGCTGTAACATACTATATTCGATTAGATAAGTCAGGGGAAAGCCTTAAAGGGACATACTCGAGACGTTCTTCGAGAGCTCTCGCGTACGAATCGTCTTGTGGTTTACCCAATAGGAAAGTGAAAAGAGACTCTTCACCCCCCCGAGCTGCCAACCTGGTCTTTAAACGTTGTACCTCCGAAAGAAGGATTGTAATGCGTTCCTAAAGAATATTAGACTGGTTCCGAAGTGAAATAAGTAGCATACCCCGCGAGCATTGGCCAAGATCTTTCCTTGATTGATTAATCCGTCTCTATCTGTATCTCGAGTTCTTCGGTCGTGCAATTCAGCATTGAGGGCATCTCGACTCTCACGTAGTCGAGTCAGGTCATTCTCTCGTTTCTCGAGAAGAGACTTTAGGTCTATGACTTTGACATTTGCCTCGTTCTAAAGGGGCAGGATGGTTGAGACGAGCATGGCATATAAAGAACGCACAAACCTGGACTAGAGTCTGGTATTCGCTCCGTTCTGCTTCCATCTTGGTGATATAGTCCCGAAGTGCCGCCACTTCTGATTTTAGAGCGTCCTCTGCCTTCTTGTGGGTGTCAATTGTAAGTTGAAGGACCTTAAAGAGATGTGTAGATTGTAGATATCGATCACTGGGCGCAAGAAGCTAAGGCTGGTAAGTCTAATGAAATATTTAGACAACAGAGACAAACCTCCATCCGCGCATCCTGCAGTAGCCGATTAACCTGAAGGAGATCATCCTCCAGTTTTTCAATTACTTTTAGCCGCTCTTCCGCCCTCTCCTTCCACTGTGTGACTTCAGTCGATGAGACGTGTCCGTTGATTATCTAGGTGCTAGTCAATATATGTCCAATGGACAAAGAGGGTCACGAACAGAGGCTTGATCTGGAGCTGTTTGAACGTCGATAACGTGGTTCCCGTTCTGTTTGGATCGACCGTCATCCTTTGTCTCGTCTCCGGCCGACTTTTTGGCCTCAGTCTTCTGAACAGTTTGACTTTTCAACCTCTCGTAACGATTTTCAGCAACAGATAATTGTTCTCGATATGCCTCTACGGTCCCAGTAGCATTTTCCAGCTTAGTTTTCATTAATGCCAGCTCCCCACGCACGCTAACGGTCTGAGATGCATTGAGGATAACATCTGACGTAGAGAAGAAGACCCTCACCTGAGATTGAAGTCTTTGACATGTACGCTGAAGGTCTTGCAGACTGGGAGACGGAAACGAAGGCGAAGCTGACACTACAGATCGCAAAATTTCGACAGTACGACTCTCTTTCTTCCTTAAAGCTTCGGTATACGCTTTCCCTATCTGACCTTCGGGGTTCGATGAGTCGGTAAGTCGAAATAGGGCTGAATGTGAAGTAGGTAAGCAAAACCGAGGTTCCCTCCAATGTAATAACACTAACCAGACTCCTCATCTGTGTCGTCAAATTGGCCAGGCTTGACGAGGAGTTGTATCTGTTGCAGTAACTATCGAGGCAAGGATTAAATCAGCGTTATGACCTTCGAGCATACGCGTATTTTCTATTTGAATTTGCGTACCTGATCCCAGCAAGTCTCAATTGCCACCAGGGCCGCCTCATATGACAATGTCTTGGATTGCAACTTTTCAACCAGCTGCTGTGACCGTTCCACTTCCCGCGAGTAATGCAACATACGTCGATAAATTGCTTCTTTGCGGAATAACTACAAACAAGATAAAAACATTTCAGCAAACAGGATCCAAACTGTAGTAAAGACTTGGATGTGTCACAATCAACAGTTGGAGCCGTAATAAATTGGGGAAAAAGAGAAAAGGAAGAAATATGATTGTTTCTATCTATCTTCTTCGTAATAAACGTATAAACGAGATAGATGTAGAAGCTTACCTCGAGTTCTTGGAGGTCTGGATCCTCCGCCTCCCCACCAGGAGGTGCTGACGTTACTGGAGTATCATTTGAAGAAGCAAACGCACGTTTCTTGATAGAAACGGGGCCATCTGTCTCGTGTGGACGCTTTCGGGAGGATTCCATTGTCGTGGTTAGAGCTCAAGTTGCTCGACGAGTGAAACCAATATTATAAGTACATCGCCAATACGAGATACATTATATAACATTAATTGGAAGTTTGACTGAATTTTCTTTATTATGGGATGTAGTTAGCTGCATCTCTGAGGAAATACGCCTGATCCGACCCTAGCGTACCGATCCTACTTTAAAAGTTTGCTTCTACAATCAATTATTGGACGATGCGATATGCTATGATTCGGGACCCGAGGTCCGCGCCTTCTCCCAAGCGTCCCAATCCAAGAAAGTAGGCGACGGTGGAGGTGCTGAGGTTGCTAGAGATTATGGATAGGGAACTTTACCAAAGGTTCTTCGGAATATTGAAAGATTTCCTCGGCCATCACTCCCCTACCACTAGCTTTGCTCGATATGCTGTCTTGTGTCGTTCGATGCTGAGAACGCCCTTTCAAAGCTGCATTAGACCGTTTGTCTCCCACCAGAAGTTGAGCTTGACTGCCGTTCTGTCGAATATACGACTAGTTTTTGCGGTGACCCCCGAGTGTGAACCAACTGCACAGGCTCACGGCTGTTTGGCGATTAACCAAGGCATAGAGGTTACTTGAAGGTCATTTTCCCAGAATTTTGCGAAATTGAAGTCTGGCTCAAGACGAATTGCTAGTGGTGGCAGACTGCAAAGAATGTGAACGTTGATGTATAAACAGATACCCTGCCATTGAGTTCTAATTCGAGTCTTACACAGTCAATTGTAATATTCAGAACTGTTTCTTAGTCTAATTCCATAATTTTATCTGATAATATGGAACCGTCACCAAAACCATAAACTCAATCCGTCCTCTTGCAAAATTCCTCCCTTCCTCGGGCATTATTCCTCGTCCAAATACTGATACTCCGTGCAGGACATTTAAATTCACCCCAACCATCGTCATCGATTGTTGTCTCGCCCTGATACCAGCCCAAGCAGTCGGTCCAGACGTTCCCTTCTTTCCCCTCCTTCCCAGCTTGCTCGTTTCCAATATACATTCGCTTGTAGCTGGAGAAAATAAGTATGTATGGAGCGGGTGCCAGAAAGGCTTACCCCTCGTCATCACCATTACAGATGACGACAGCACCTAGAATAAAGGATGAGTCGTTCGCATGATGCGTTGTGAAAAATGACCATACATCCGTCATGGAACTCATCTCCTATTCGTACCCATCTAGAGTACTACTCAGCCGTTGTAATTCGCGCAACAAACTATAACAACGTACCCGATGCAATTGTTATGGTCCCAGTACTCCTGCAGCTCTCCATATGCAAAGAATTTGCGAGCACGGACAATATCAGCAAGCTGGTGGACGGCTGGTTGAGGGTTTCCCTCCGGCCCTTCACAACCGTATAGATCCCCCCAAAACACGCAGCTGTTACTCGATCGGATCAACGATTTGGATAGATCAAGAATATTACTTACGGATATCCGTCAGGGCGAAGCAAAATCAGAGCATAGGCAAGTGGTTTGAACCACGATGGCACACAGCTCTCCAAAGCTTGCCCAACCTGCGTGTCGTGATTGTCGACCAGGGTTACAGCATCTATGGGCCTCTTCTGTACCACGGTTCCATCGAATATCTGCCGCATATCATAGGAGTTTCCCGCCTCGCCAGCCGCTTTGAAGTTGTAATGGAGAGGGGTGTCGAATACAGAGAACTGATAGCCGAGGTTGGTTAGATATGTATCTAAATCGTCGAGAGAATCCTTCCAGTATTCCCCAACCGCGAACATTTTCAGACGTCCAGATGACGCACGGACGTGCTGAACGAATTTCCCAATAAATTCCCTATCAATGTGTTTGATAGCATCGAAACGGAAGCCACTGCAGCCAATCTTGGGGAGATAAGAACGATTACGAGTCAGAAGGGAGACAGCACACCTCTTTAATGATCCAGGAGCCCCACTCAAGTAAGTCTTTTTCCACGTCTGGATGTCTACAAAAGTTAGGAGGGGTGACCCCTCTGATAAATGACTCACTTGTGATCGATATCCGCTCCCATAAGATAGTCATAATTCATATTTTCTTTGTCAACGCCAGTCGCCCAGCATTTTCCATCACCTTGAATACGGAATATTTGGTTCTTCTTGGTCTTGTCATCATAGTCCACTCCCGTGAAATGGTTGAAGCACCACTTCATCTGACTATACTATTGAGAAATGTGAGTATCGGGTCGTCGTGGACAAAGCTTAACTACCTTTCCGTCACGACCTGGAAATGAGAACCCAGTCCAGCCCTGGTGCGGTAAGAATTGAGAAGAGTTTCTCAAAGACTGTGGAGATGGCGATACCTTAATCGGGTGATGGTCACTGATGTCCTTGGTTCTATCGTTGTAATCCACTTCGGTAGCCTTCGTTGGAGCAATGACAAGTAAGCTCAAGCAGTAGACACAACAACAAAGCTATTCACGTCAAATTCCTCTGTAGAGTCGGCTCCGAACTTGTGATTCAACACGGCATCGACATAGACGACGATTCTATTTTGCTTTGCAGCCTCGACCATTTCCTGCAGTTCTTTTTTGGTTCCATACTTTGTTGCGTTACCATCTTTCTGATCAAATTCTCCGAGGTCCCAGAGATCGTAAATGTCGTATCCTACTGATGAAGGTCCGGCAGCTTTGGTCGGAGCTAGGAGAGGTTGAGTGGGAGTGCTCAAGGAGAGGAATGATCTGTGCGTACGCGGAATCCAGAAAGCTGTGAACCCGGTCGATCCAAGCTCTGGGGCAAGCTTCGCAAGCTTGCTCCAGTGTTTGCCACCACCCTCTGTATACCACTCGAAGGCTTGAAGCTGACGTGAGGGTGGCAAGAAAGATTAAGCTCTCGTTGAGATGAGGACCGAAAGGACTTGCCATAGTAAAGTTGTCGTCTCGTTTCCGACCTGTTCCCTCGGCGTTCCCTTCAGTAGCCATTAAATCAACGATGGATAAGAGGTCGAAGGTAGGAAGACGAAGGGGACATCTAGGAGCGCAGTTTTAAATAAGAACGGAGGTCTTTACTGGCTACGTCATTCGAGCTTTTTTTTTTTTCCGAGTCCGATAAGGAGCGCTCCGACACTCCAAATCGCTATCTAGGTAGCGAAACTCGATAATTCCTTGAACAGATTATGAATGAAAAATAGTAGAATATAATATGGCCACTTGTAACAGAAGCTATCTCGGATGTGGTTGAGGACCAAACTGATAAAGAGTAGCACCCTGCCACTCTTGTAAAATGGCAGACTTTGTCATGAATATCGCCTACGATACCAATGATGACCACTCTATTACACAAAAGACTACGAAAGAGTAAGCAGTGCAATCATCCTGTCTGCCACTGGTGATTTGAACTCTACAGGAACCCCTCAAAGTCGGTAGGAAAGCGAAAAAGACCAGAATCTATCGCAAATAGTGCCAAAGAACAAGGAAAAAAGAGAAGAAAGATAGATAATCAGCCCGTCTCAGGTGGAAAGACTACCACTCCTTCCCAAAAGCCAAGCCGAAACATCGTCTCCTCCCTATTCACATCAAATCCCTCGTTAACAAACCTAACATTGGACGAGAAACCAGAAAAGTCTCCGGGACTCCCCAGTAATGCGCCTCTCACCGATGCCTCCACCTTTCAAGAATTAGGATTGAACAAGCTCCTGATAAACCACTTGCGCGGGAAAATGGGGATACAAAAACCTACGTTAATACAAAGAGCGGCACTTCCCTATCTTCTTCAGTCATATGACGAGACTACACTGCCAAGAGATGTATTCTTGCAATCACAAACCGGGTCCGGCAAAACACTCGCTTTCCTCCTTCCCATAATTCAAGACCTCCTTCCACTTAGCTCCCTTTCCTACATTGACCGCTCGGTGGGGACTCTGGCTATCATTATAGCACCCACAAGAGAGTTGGCGAAGCAGATCTCGGATGTCCTCGAGGAGTTATTGAAGATGCGCCTGAGGGAAACAGCCGAGGTCTCAGATGATGCCATCGAATCACGTATGACGAGGTGGCTTGTCTCTGGGTTGTTCACTGGTGGTGCTACCCGAACTCACGAAAAAGCCCGTCTACGAAAAGGCTTGCCGATTCTGGTAGCCACCCCAGGAAGGCTGCTGGATCATCTACAAAATAGTACTGCTTTCAATGTCGGAAAATGCCGATGGCTGGTTTTAGACGAAGCTGATCGGCTTCTGGAGCTAGGATTCGAGGAGACGATACAAGGTATCCTGCGAGGATTGGATGGTCGCAAGAAGCTCGCGACAAAGGCCATAAAACAAAACCAAGGATCGGATATCGGCGGATGGGAATGGAGGGAGAGACGCACAATCTTGTGTTCTGCGACCATCCGAGAGGATGTACAAAAGCTTGCTGGAACAGCCCTGAGGGATCCAGTCGTGATCAAGGGCGTTGTAGACGGTAGTGCGGCTATCGAAAATGAGACCCCACGACAAGACAACCAGTCGGAAAAGTTCGCCCCTCCTTCGCAGCTCAACCAAAAATACATTGTCACGCCACTCAAGTTACGTCTGGTTACACTCGTTGCTCTACTCAGGTCGCTTCTTCATGAAGGTAGCAAGCGACGGGGATCAGCTGCAAAAATCATCGTGTTCCTGAGCTGTACCGACTCGGTTGATTTTCATTGGAATCTACTGGGAAGTACATCCATGGACGTTGCAGACAATGGGAAAACCACTTCTTCGGAAGTGGTCGCCCAGTCACCTCTCTTGCCTGGTGCTTTGATATACCGACTGCACGGCTCGATGCCCCTTTCTGAACGGCTTTCTTCGCTTAAAGGGTTCTCTCTCCAGGTCAGTAAATCGAATAAGGACAAAGCCGATGCCTCCGAACCGCCCACTATCCTTCTATGTACATCAGTTGCCTCCCGTGGATTGGACCTTCCCCAAGTTCGAGCGGTAGTCCAATACGACCTACCAACTGAAGGAGGGGCTACGGAATATGTCCATCGTGTTGGACGGACAGCGCGTGCAGGGAAAGGTGGAGAGGCCTGGAGTTTCGTATGCCCGAGCGAAACTGAGTGGGTTCCCTGGGTGGAAGAGCGTATGGGGAAAGGCAAATCGGAAGAAGGGACTCCCCAGAAGCTCAATGCAGTTGGCTATTCCACAGTATTGCGTCAAGGTTTTGGAGGGAAAGGTACCGAATACGAAGACCGAGCGACAGAGGTGCAGCTGGCGTTTGAACGATGGGTCTTGAAGTCGAGTGCTGTACGCTTCCCTCCTGTTTGGTCACTTGATCCTATTCCTCTGGCTTACTTTGGTTTTAGAACACAGAACTGGCACGTAGTGGTTTTAAATCATACCTTCGTGCTTATGCGACTCACCCATCGGACGAGAAGCACATATTCCATGTCAAAAATCTTCATTCAGGACACCTTGCAAAGGCATTTGGTCTCAGAGACACTCCCTCGGCCATTGGCCCCAAAAAGACCGACCCGAAGATATCCAAAACGAGAAGGAAACGAGGCACAGAAGGAGTCAAGCAGCTGCATATAGACAGCAGTGAAGATGACCGCGATGTTTCCAAAACGGAGAAGCGTATGAAAGCCGTCGTGCGGTCCCAAGGAAAGTTAATCAAGCAACATGGGGTACTCATGTCGACGAACACCGATGAATTTCAGATTGCCTCAAACGACGTACTTGCAAAACTGGCCCATTAAAGAGTTCTGTAATGCAGAGAAAACATGTTCAATATCGTTACGTAACTAATAATCCTATGTGGAAATATCAGAATGCTCCGTCTCTGTGCCCTCTCTCATCAAAAATTCGAATTCCTCTGGATTGGCGGCTTCCCTGCTTCCACCCAGCTTGATAATCTCCCACTCGACTCGTATAAATACCCAGATCCACCGTCTCAGGACTTCTAATGCCTCTATGATGAACACACCCGCTTCTAAGTCGGCGATGTGATGCAAATGTGAGGATAACTTCAACGACCACGTGAACCGCAGAATAAAGTTGATGAAGATTGCCATGTAATAGATCATGGGATCATTGAAGAAGAGTTTGGGTCGTAGGCCCGCAAATTGGCGTTCGCTGGGATCAAAGTCCGTTGGCGAAGGTGAAGGCGGCAATTTTATGCCCTCTGAGGTAGAGGGAGCTGCCAGTAGTCTATGGGAGTTCGCAGGAATGTTTGGCATTGAGCGCTTCCGCTTGAGGTTTGTGGACGAAGGTTTAAGGAGACTCAAACCCCAATCGTTCGTCACATCCCACCAGAAGGAATAGACTGAGTTTATAAGTACAGAAAGAACCCTGGGGTAGGTTAGAGGCCATAATTATCGGCTATACATGGAGGCGTACCAAATCTTGAACAGGGGATGTTCTTTGGGAGACGCTGACGCCTCCACAGGTGACGATCTCTGAGCAGCAGATAAAAATATCACTGGAAAGGCTGTCGAATACTTGAGAGCATTCCAAAGGGATCGACGAGACTTTGTAGTAACATATTCCGCGAGACATTGACGCAGTCGAATCGTATAAGGAAGGCTGAGTACCAATCAGCCGACGAGTTTGAGTTAGGGTGCATCTCCTCACCTCATCAGACATGGTGTCACCCATTGTACGAGCCCTTCTTCGGCTGGTAGTTGCCAAAGATGACTGCGGGAAAAAAGTATTATCGCAGCAAGCCAAAAGTCCCCAATAACTTTGGCGAATGACGTAAATATATCTGCGAGAATAATGTCGCAGAAGTAGATAGGCTGGGTCAAGGAGGGGACAAGGCATCGAAGAGATGCTCTATAACAGCGTCAGTAGATTTCACAAAAGATAGTATTCAGTACTTACCGTAGGAACGTCATTCGATCGTGTCTATGAAAGAGCGGCCAAGGCGAAATGAGTGCCAATAAGATCACAATAATTGTTAAAGACGGTATGAATTTAGAGGAATCGATAGTGGCAGCGGACCCGGCGGACATGAACCGAAAGAAAACCCAACTAAAGAAGGTGAATATGGAGTACACCGCGAATATGCGGTAGATTGGTTTGTGCAGGGTAGCTGGATGTAGGTAGCTGGGGACATTATGGGTTGCGTGTGTCTCCAGACCTATGTCTGATCCAGTTGAACGCTTCAAATCCAAGGCATATCCGGTGTCGACTCCAAGAAAGTATAGCCCTTGAAGGTTCGTCGCCCAACCAAGAATGCCAACTCCGACAAGGAAGAGACAGCGGTAGGGAAGGGGAAAGATGACGGAAAAATGCGAGTTTGTATCTATAGGAGCACCTGTGTCGATGTCCATATGATGCTCATGAAGGGTTGGAGGCTGAGGACTACTGAAGAATTGGTGAGCTGTGACACGTCATGACAAGTATATGCGCACAAATTGTTTAACAATCACGCAGCATATAGACCCTATATGATGTTCTGGCTTTTGCTGGAGCCCTGTCGGCTGTGTCCAGATTGAGGTGGCGAAGGTCAAGAATTTGTTGGCTCTCTTAAACTGCCAGGAGTTGGACCTTACTTCAATATGGCCGAACCGGATGAAGTACGCTATACCACGGAAAGCTGGATTGTGAGACTAAAAGCATCCACAGAAAACAAAAAAGGAACGTAAAACCTGGGACAAGGAAGAGTGGCGACAAAAGGCAAAGGACAAGGATGAGGAGGAGAGAGACCGCATGAAGAAGAACGAAGAACTAATGCGTAAAGGTTAGAGACATCGCGTGTTGATTTAATTGTGGTATATCTAATTCTACACAGGCAAGAAACCTAGAAAAAATCCGGCAAAGGACATGCCAAAGCCAACCCAGGCGCTAAAGCAACGAGAAGGATCGTTGGAGCTTGATAAAAACTTGGGAAAGACCATGGTTGTCACAAATGCAACAGGACGTGGACCTGGCCAACCGGGTTTCTACTGTGAGGTCTGCCGACGACTCCACAAGGACAGCAATAGTTATCTCGATCATCTCAATAGTCGAAGCCGTATGATCCTTCTCCTTTTTCACCTCGGCCTGCTCTGACATTACTCAGACTTACGAATGATCGGTCAAAGTACCCAAGTAGAACGATCTACCGTGGAGCAAGTTCGTGAGAAAATAGCTGCTTTACGTGAACAAACCAAGGAAAGTCAGACGGCCAAGACCTTCGACTTCGATAGACGGCTTGCCGAGATCAAAGAGAGAGAGGATCAACTCAGGGCTGAACGGAGGGCACAAAAGAAAGCCCAAAAGGAGGCTCAGCGTATGACTATGATTGCCTCTGTCAATGAGGACGTTGATATGAAAGCACAAGACGACATTGCCGCCATGATGGGTTTCGGCGGTTTTGGAACAAGTAAGAAATAAGGTATTCGATCTATCTTTATTGCCAAGGAACTGCAACACTTGTTACGGCCTACGTCCAACTACAAGAATTACCGTCTGGTAAGGGAGAGGTGGAAGCCCGTTTCGCCGACCTCTTGCCTCCGTTCAATCAAAACTACCGCATTTGGTGGCCTCTTCTGGACATCAGCAGGCGCGCACCTCACTGCCTTGGTAATAGTTTCGGCATGTTTTATGATGGCAGCAAGGATTTCAATCCCTGTACCATCTTCAAATTGATAGAACACGTCCACATCATCGGTTGCTTGTAGTCCCGCCTCCTTCCGCAGGCGTTGTACCCGATTGATGAATTCCCTTGCCAACCCTTCAGCTTCCAAATCTGGGTATGTCCTGATGTCCAAGAGTACCACTACGTCGCTATCTGTGTTTGAGGCAAAGCTCCCGTCCTCGGGCAACTCCACAACACGGTTCACAACCAAATCTCCTTTGGAGAGGAGAATGCCATCCACAGTAACCTCTCCTTTTTCTGCATATGCCTTCACCTCTTCGGACGTCAGTTTAGGCAGGCCTGCTTTGACTTTTCCAATATCCTTGCGGAGTTTCTTGCCCAATGTAGGCCAATCTGCCGTTGCAGTGTACTTGACACAAGTTCTTTGCTCGTCTGTTGTGAAAACAACCTCGCGAACATTGAGTTCACTAGCGAGATATGACTGTAAGGGTTTGATATCGCCGAAAAAGCTTTCGTCTGGATGGAAAATAACGAGTTCTTTCAAGGGGACCTGTGAACGAATGTGAGCAATGTCCTTTAGGAGCCAGTGGTGAACCGACCTTAAGCGATGGTTGATGCTTTTCTCGTAGCGTCCTTGTCAATTCGATAATCGTTTGCATTCGCTTGACCTGTCGCTCAATATCAGGGTTGAAATATTCCTCTCGCACTGTTGGGAAATCCAAGAAGTGTACGGATCGGTTGTCCTTTTCACTCTGTGGTAGGAACTTTCTGAGTGTTTGATACAGACTTTCTGTGATAAACGGCGTAAAGGAGGACTGGATAACAGTAAGTGAAATGCCTCCTCCATTTCTCATAAACGAACCATTGTTTTGCACAATGTAAAGAGAGTTTCGAAAAGGGTGTTCAGCGCTGCCACAGTATCCTCTGCCCCCCCTTCTCCTTTTAATCTTGCACGGTTAAAGCGGATATACCAGTTCGTTAGCTCGTCAATAAGGAGTAATAGACGAGGGATCACAGTATAGAGTCGGTACGCTGGTGAATATGAGCTTATCATCATTGCAATGTTTGGATTCAAATTCGTACCTGCCATTTCCTCACGGACAAGTTTGATAAGAGATTGACACCTCGCGAGTACCCAACGGTCCATGATGTTGGATGAAACAGAAGCGTGCTCATTATACATGAACTTGATTCCCGTGTCTCTTTCCAGTAACGCAGTTTGACCGAGGAAGAACCGAAAAGAGTTCACCCAAGGAAGGAGGACTCGAGCCACTACTTCCTTGACCCCTTCCTCCCTAAATCTGAGATTCTCTGCACGTACGATAGGAGAATTGACAAGGAAAATTCTGAGGAATTGTTTAGAACAGACGGGAGGAATTTGGAGCTATTCTCACCTCGTAGCATCCGCCCCATATTGGTCGATGATTTGATTTGGATCGGGGTAGTTGCGAAGGCTCTTACTCATTTTCTTGCCGTCATGAGCGAGTACCAACCCAGTGACAATGAGGTTCTTCCAGGGAGCCTTACCATATAGCAAAGTAGACACCACAAGCATGGTGTAGAACCAGCCACGAGTTTGGTCGATGCCTTCCGACACGAAATCCGCCGGCCATGCTTTCTTGAACCTCTCTTCGTTCTCGAATGGGTAATGGTCTTGTGCAAAAGGCATGCTAGACAAACCGTTAGCCCTTTCGATACACCCATATGAACTATCGCACCTTCCGGACTCGAACCAGCAGTCAAAGACCTCATCTACTCGCTTCAATACCCCCTTTCCAGTTTGAGATGGAATAGTGATTTGGTCAATACTTTCACGATGCAGGTCTGTGATACCTGTAACGCCTGAAAGTCTTTCTAGTTCTTCTACAGAGCCAACGCACACCCGCTAGTGGATATATTAGAATTGAATAATATGCCCAAGATTGGCTCTATACCTCTTCTAGATCGTCGCTCACCCATAAGGGGAGTGGCGTACCCCAGTAGCGATTTCGCGAGATGTTCCAGTCCTTTGCGCTTTCCAACCAGTTTCCGAACCGATTGTCGCCTACCGATTGAGGGACCCTATAAAGAGTGGTGAGTGACCCAAATACGCCGAAAGAGGGCCTAGTCACCATCGTGTCGCTTGGTTTGCGGTTATGAGCTCTGCTCGGAAATCCTGTACTTTGACAAACCAAGCTGGGATGGCGCGGTAGATAAGAGGGGTATCGGATCGCCAGCAGAAAGGATAGCTATGCAAGAATACATTTTGCGCGATGAGCCGTCCTTTGGCCTTGATAGCCTTGATAATTTCCTTGTCCGCATCCTGTAAGAAGGGTTGATAAGAGTATTCAATATGTGGAGGACAATTATACCTTGAAATACATCCCAGCGAAATCGGGAACTTCCTTCGTGAAGATCCCAACTTCGTTGAGGGGACATGGTGGCATCTCGTCGCGTTGGAACACCCCGTTCGCCAGGCCAATGCGATGGTCGTCCTCACCAAATGCCGGCGCCTGGTGGACAATCCCTGTACCGCTGTCCTTTGTCACATAGGTATCATTGAGGACTTTGTAAGCCCTGTCTTCGTATTGCTCGGTAAAGTAATCAAACAATGGAATGTAGCGCCATCCTTTCATATCTGACCCCTTATAAGAGCCAACAATCTTGAAAGGTGGCTGCTTCAACTCCTTCGCCGAGTAGACAGCGTTTAAAAGATCTTTGTAGAGGATGAAATTGAGGTCGCGTGCCGGATCATGAATTTTGATGTACTCGAAGTCGGGGTGAACACAGAGACCTAGGTTAGATGGTAGTGTCCATGGTGTCGTAGTCCAAGCCAGTAGCATAGTTTTGGGATCGTCGACCAGAGGAAATCCCACAGTAACTTTGCATGTTGCTTCAGTTTGGTCGGTCGGTCACCTAAATAAACTCACCAGCAGGATCTTTCACATCCTTATACGCCAATCCAGCTTCGAAGTTCGACAAAGGGGTAGTGCACCCGGTCGAGTAGGGCATTACGCGCAACCCACGATAGACGAGATCCTTCTGATGCATCTGAGAGAATACCCACCATACACTCTCCATGTAGGATAGGTTTAATGTTTTATAATCGTTATCAAAGTCGATCCACCGTCCGATGCGTTCTACTGTGGCCCTCCAATCCTCCGAGTATCGCATTACAATAGCCCTGCACTCTGCATTGTATTTATCGATACCCATTGCCATCACATCATCCTTTGATTTAATGTTGAGTTTCTTGTCGATCTCGTGCTCAACCGGAAGACCATGAGTATCCCATCCGAATCGCCGCTCGACATGGAAGCCACTTGAGCTAGCATGTCGAGTAACGATATCCTACTCGCCAAATTCAATCATTTGACGGAGTATGAGCACCAAGCGATCTGTATAGTGACCTTCACTGACCTTGACCGTTCCCGCTAACAGATGGCCATAATGGGGACGTCCAGTGGCGAATGGAGGACCATCATAAAAGGAAAATTCTGGACAACCTTCCCTCAATTTGATAGACGTTCGAAACGCGTCGATCTCCCGCCAGAACTGGATGACTTTTAGTTCTTCCGCCGGAAAATCGAATTTCGTGGTAACTGGTGGAAATATCAGTCCAATCCTTCAGCAAAAGGGAAAGATTTACTAACTATCGTGATCAGGAAACGACATCAGGCGATGTGATTAAATTCAAGTTTCTCTGAAAGCTGACTCGATCAAAGTGGCGGAGATTGAGTGTGGCTGACAATGACTACAAGGTCGGCGCGACCAACTTGCTTTTCTCCGAGGTGTTTG
>WSTP01000169.1:0-18878 GCA_019627735.1 Serendipita sp. 400
AATGCACCTGCACCCATAATCTCGATCGTTCTCAAGCAGTCCGGCAGTTTCTTCGCCGCCTTCATGTTGCAAATTTCGGCAAAACACGGCTTGGGGTGAGCCAAGCCCTCAGCCGTAAAGGATGCTGTCTTCTTGAAGGTCGTGAGCAGCAGACGTAGAAAGTACATCTCGGAATCCAATGAGCTTCGCGATCCGTAGTCGCTGTTGACCCATTTGACGTGCGGTGCGTGAACTTCTGGTAACGCTTTACTTGGCTTACAAGTAAGGTTCCAACGTTCGAGTTTTGGAGAATTGAATCGGACATATCCAATGGAACGAACATTGCCCTCGAGGCTTAGTGAAATAAGCATCGGAAGATTAGCGTCTAATCGAGGTACACCTGGAAATGTACCTCCCTCGCAGTAGATGGAGAGTTCTTGGAGTGCAGTACATTGAGAGAGTATTGCCAAATCAGATAGATTTTCCCTGTTCTTGTGATGATGAAACTTGAAAGTTGTTAGGAGAGGGAAGTTTACTGGTACGAGGCTTAAATCTACTATTGTGGATATCGCGAGTTCCCTGAGACTCGGCCATAGTGTGTTGCCTGACTTGTTGAAAGGGATCATAGTACCCTCAAAGGATCGTAGATTGGGCATTTTGGACTTGAATAACTCTAATATCGTATCTTGGATGTCGTCAATGCCTGAGAAGGTAATGACAGCTGACCTCCATCGGTGTGCATGAGCTTGCCCCGAGGTTATTAGTGATCGAATGATCACCAAAGCTAGTTCTAACCTCCGCTTGTAGAATGGGAATTCCCAGCCGGGATAGTCATAGAACCCATCTTGTTCGGTGAACTCTTTATCCAGATGGGTGCGGAGATCCCTCCTATCCACCTCGTCTACCACTGCGTTGCATACCAAATTGTAGATATATCCCCGCATAAAGTTGAATGGTTTCGCAATGTCGTCACAGTCCAGGACGACATCCAATAAGGTTTCTTTGCTTCGTTCCAGACATAATTTGACATACGAGGCTGATAATGAGTTGATTTCGCTTAAATGACCATTTATTTTGATGAATATCTTTCGCCACAATGTTGGATTCGACATTGCCACTTGGTGGAATCGTTTGTTCACGGACAGTAAAGGTAGAATATTGTGGCTCCCTTCTTCAGCGACCAGTTCAAATACAGGGACCAGCAGGCAATCTGGATATCGAGATATTGGTGAAGGCGTCAAATGCGTCTCTTCGATAGGTTTTGGATCTTCTGCAATGGACGAGATGGGACGACCTTTGTTGATCGACATCCTTTGAACGGAGTATTCCTGCATTTTTGAGCGAAGTTGACGTGCTAGGTTGGTGACCTCTTGTTCACACGTCGCAAGCGTGGAGTAGGAATCCAGTATGTCTGTGGATGACGGCAGAAACTCGAAGGATTCGAACGTCTAACAGGTAGATATAATCAGTATGTATGCAAATGTTTACTCCCTCGTCAAGGAAGCTGAGAGGTGGCTGCGGCGAACCTGGATTTGGGGGAGCAGCAAGCGCAAATCGTCTTTCATCAGGAGGAAGCTATCAAGCGTCCCGTTCTCGATGGCGCGAGCGGCCATAGTTGGAATTCGGCGTCGTTACCCGCGAATATTGTTCCTCGTCGCACCACTGCGGTTTGCGACAGACGTGGTCGGGCTCAACTTGGGAATCTGGCTGCCGGCTAAAGCTCAGAAGAGTCTCGAATTGGGATTTAGCAGAATAGATATCCAGAATATTCACGCCTTCGTACGAGTGGCCTCTAGCTAAGTACACTCAATTATTATTGAAGACAAGCAAGGGGTACAGCCTGCGGTAACAAAGACCACATCTATCTATCTACACTTCGATCCCCACTTGAAAGAAGAAAGAATACCGAACAAGATATCTCGATGCTGAGTTTGAAGCAGCCTTAAGTATCGCTTTCAAGGTCCAATAGGCCTGTATCCACAATTTCGATCATTCTCGGGCAATCTGGCAGTCTCTTCTCCGCCTTCATTCTGCAAATTTCGGTGAAACGCGAACTGGCATGGACTAATCCTCAGCCGTAAAGGATATCGTCTTCCTGAGAAAGCTATCAAGCGTCCCATTCTCAAGGGTGGGAGAGCTCATAGTTGGCATTTGGCCTCTGCGATTTGTGGCGGAAGTGGTTGGGTTCAATTTGGAAATGTCGGTCATGGCCATTGGCCAAAGCTCGAAATGCACGCCTTAGTATGTATGGTCTCTAGCTAAGTAGTTGGACTGATGAATTATTATTAAAGACGAGCACGAGGTATAACCCGTGGCGACGAAGAAATATGGCTGGTATCGGTGAACGACGTGTAAATGTCTGAGCATAAAGTAACTTCTCCTCTTTTCTTTGGTGGCCGCAAGGAAAAAACGTTGAATCTAGCATTTATGTCTTGCGCCTTTCGGTTTGGCTGAGATAGAGAGGGTTGCAGCGACTATTGGTTCCGTTTGTTTGGCATATCGAATCTGACTCCTCACCACGTCAAGAATAGAGGCTCTGCTACAACAACACCACCTCTACACAACAACTGGCTTTTTGTTCACGCAAGATGGACGTTTCGCGGATAAACTCTGACGGGTTTATCTCATTTCGGAATAGCGTTTGGGCTGGAGGGCTAATGCGCAAGGCATGTACGTGCCGATCTGCAGCTTAATACCAGGTAAGCATGAATCCTTTCAAAAAAAACGACATTAGGGCGAATGATACACATGCCTACCTCGTACTAAGCCACTATTCGGTGTACAGGGGTTTCAAATACCCGGTGTATACGTTCCTAAGCGTCCAAAACCCAGTTGTACTGATATTCAATTTTGAATTCAGAGAGGGCGTCTATACAGGGGCCCCCAGCGGCGAGTACTACGATTCATCCGCCTTCGATCCCAGCTAGCTTGGGCTTGGTCCTTATCGTTCGGGGCTTTGGGGGCTAGATGACCAACTTACAGCGCATTTTTGCGCTGACTAGCAGCTCAATACCAGATGGGCATGCCTTATTTTTCAAAATAACAGCTTTTGGGCGAATAGTGCGTGTCCCACCTGATATCAAGCCACTATTCGGTACACAGCAGATCCAAATGCTGGCTGTGAAACATTTGAAACACAGTTGTACTGAAATTTGGTTTCAGAGAAAGCGTTTATATGGCGCTTGCCAACGGCAATTACGACGATTCATCCGCCTCGGATCCCAGTCGGCTTGGACTTGGCGCCCCCATCGTGTCAAAAATCCGCGAAAACTCTCTAAGCCCGAGACGTTTGTAACCATACCATTTGGCGCCAGCGATCATCGGAGCGCCAAAAATGAACGAAAGAAGGATAACGACGGGGATAACGACGTCCAGAATGTTTGAAGCATTGAAATTCCGCTGTCTGTGCAGTCAATAAGGCCGGGGCTACAGTGGATGTAGTGCCACCCACCCGATGGACGGTAGAGTCGTCCCTGCACTGATATGGTCCATTTGCAAAATATCTGCAATGACCTTAATGTCGGACTTCATATATACTTGCGAGGGAGAGGTATAAAGAGGGTGTTGATTGTCTCGAGAAAACGTATAGACAATCAGTAGACTAATCCCACTTTCTTTTCACCTCTATTACCGCAATGAGGCTCTCCATCTTTGGACTCTTCATCTTCTCCGCACTGGAATCGTCGAGGGCGTTGGCTCCGGTCAGCGTGACTTGGTCGGATTGCCCTCAGACCATCACCCCCGGCGTCCAGTGTGCGACTGTTCAGTGAGTCACCAATCTGTCGACTTTGAGCGGGTAGTGCTAACTGTTATCGCCAAGGGTGCCCCTCGATTGGGCGGACGAAAGCAAGGGAATGATACCGATCGCACTCTCCAGACTTCCTGCGAAGACACCACAGCGAGAAGGCTACATGTTCTTCAATCCTGGTTAGTATGATTCAAAGCTTTAGAGCTATGTCATCTGATGTTTGGTAGGTGGTCCGGGCGGCTCTGGGACCGAGTTTGTCCAGTACTTGGGCGGAGAAATGCAGGCAATTATCGGGACTGGATGGGACGTTATTAGCTGGGATCCACGTATGGCCTTTCTTTCTAGTATAAGAAGAGGCACTGACTCATTTAAAGGCGGAGTCGGGGGTTCTGGTCCCAACATCACCTTATTCTCTGGGGAGACGGATTACGATGCTTTCTGGAACCCGCTGTATGGAAAGGGTCACGTGGGAGCACATGGAAATCTGACGATATCATCTGATGTCGACCTCTTGTCAGTGATTCTATCGTCCATCGGTCGCTTGCTCAATATCTTACAGTATGACTCAAGTCTCAGCTTTCGACGGCGTTGCACGATCATTGAACCAGAAAATGATCGAAAGAAATGGTGACCTCCTCAAATAGTCAGTAACTTTATGGATATGCTTTGCCTGTGCCTCTGACCACCGCTAACCTGTAGTGTTGGTACTTGTGCTGTTGTACGAGACCTTGTGTATCTCGTTGATTCTGTCTATGGCCAAGGAAACGATGTCAACTTTTATGGTATCAGCTACGGTACTGTAATCGCGACCTACCTGACGCAAATGTTTCCTGACCGGGTGGGGCGGGTCCTCATAGACGGTTCGTCGTTCTCATTCCTTTCATACCTTTCCCTCATAATTTTTCCCTCTCCAGGAGTTTTGGACCCTGAAAAGTATGGGAACAGAATACCCACGAAATGGATGGAAGTCGACATCTACGACCTCGATTTTACGCTCAAATCGTGGACGGAGGCTTGTGCTGGCAGTAAAGATTGTCCCCTTTCCACTCGGTACGACACCTCTTCGACACTGCTTACTAAAATCGACACGATTTTGAATACGGCATATGAGCGATATGATGGCTCGATCCCAGTCCTCAATATTTCCGGCGTTTTCAAGTGGCCATATGACAATGTCGCTAGTTTTATTCAGGGTGGTCTTTACTTTGGGATGTTGACTGACGATAACGGTCAACTGTTGGCCGCACTTGAACAATACCAGTCCAACTCGACTCGGTTATCTGGAAAAGTGGTACCGCCCAACATCTCCATCCCTATAGGGCGATCTCCATACAGTATAATGCCGTCCTATGACACCTTGCCACGAGAAACCCTCAACAATATCGCGTTTGCCGTTTTCTGTGGGGATGCCGTTGACGATGGATCGACGACCACAGAGGAGATATTCAAGGAGACTGTTCGGATCTCCCAATCCACTTCGAGGATCTTTGGGTCCCTGTTTCCGACCAGCAGCATGCGAACCATGTGCCATAAATGGACTTCGCGTGCTGTGGAACGCCTCCCGCAAAAGTTCAACAGGCCACCGAAGAATATCGTACTCGTGATGAGCACGATGGGAGATCCTATCACGCCGTACTATAGTGCGCGTCGACTTGCGTCGTCTAATCTCTTGGGTAACAAGGCGAGACTCGTCCGTCTGAATTCCATTGGACATTCTACTCGTGAGTCATTTTTACCAATGGATAATCGGAATCAGTATACTGATCAAACGTGTCTCTTTTTTAGAATCGAGCAGTGCGTAAACCTCCTGTTAAGCCATGATTCTAATGAAGCTAACTTTTTGTCATTCTCTAGACTCGACATGCATCATTGACGTCGTCAAGAAATACATTGCTGGGACGCCACCGGATGATGCAGGCAATGACGAAGCGGATGTCTCGTGCAATCCTGACAATACGATCTTTGGAGCAGTACCTTCAACATGGTCACAGTTCCAATTCAATCAAACACACGACGAACCAACGCAACCATCCGACTCTCCTTCTGGCGCGGCTCGGTTCGGCACAAGCTACGGCTTGTTTAGCCTCTTCGCTTCCGCTGCTATTTTGCTGCTGAGATGAGACTCTCCCTAGAGATTCGATTCTCTCTTTCATCTTGACTTGGTACCCTTCTCTGCGATATAAACGTATATAATCGTTATTCGAAATATATAATTGTTACGTGGGAAATAGATGACACTGATTTCTTCCCTGGCTACGCTTTTCTTTGGTGGCTACAATAAGATAATGACAGGTTCAGCATTTCTTCCTCGGACCTTTCAGTTTGTTGGTGGCTATTGGTTCTGTTTGTTTGGTACGTCATGCGGATCGGACATCGAACTTCATGACAATAGAGGCTCTACTACTACTACACCACCAACTGTACACAGTAACTGGATTCATACATACGCTGGAGGCACGTTCTACAAGCGAACTCTGGAAGATTTATCGTAATTCCAGGATACCATTAGGCTTAGATGGCTAAGCTGATGTCCTACGGAGCCCCTGCTGGCAGAATACGATGCTCTTTAGTAATTCAATTGCTATATAATAGAGAGCTACTACCCGGCCGACAGAATATAATTTTACGAAGGAAGTAACTTGGCCCTGCGTAGAACAAAGGGTGCATACCTCTTTAGGGGTTAGTCAACGGTTGAAAGAAGGAAAACATATAAATTGTATTTATACTAATGCGGTCGAAGCCAAACAGGGAAAGATAACAAACGAACGGACGGCCCGCTGCCAAGCGCAAGCTTCAACTCTACAACGTCTAGGCCTCCAGCCAATTCCACGGATTCCGACTGCTACTGAAGTTTGCCACAGTAGCTGACTTCCTTTTTGCGCAAGAGATACGTTCCAAAAACAGATTTTGAAAGGTATATCGTATTCCTGAGTTGTATTCTACGTTGAATGGCTAAGTTAGATGCGCTATAAGCGCCTTGAGACCAATCTCGCTTTGTACGTGGAGATTATCCCAGTTGCAGTACGCTTGCCAGTGGGGCACGGCAACGAATTCCATGCCGCTCCGACTCGCGGAAATGAACAAAATACGTGTAAAGGACTTGAAAAACAGCCGTTCGTAAAATTTGTGGATTCTTTCATGTCAGTACGTGCTCTAACGCTGGGCTTGGGATTATAGGGACACCAACAGAATCAAGTGCCTTTCACTCTTGCCGATGTTCCTGAGTTATTGAGCCCGGCTGGCCGCCAGCTACTACTTGACAGGGCCAAGAGTCCATCCTGGGAGAAAAGAGTCAGACGGAGTTCATTACAGGCGGAAGAAACGGCAAACGGTATATGAGGACGCGTCTCGAACGTCCATGGTACCAACAGTGAACTACAGCCCACTCTCACACTCTTTCCTCTACACGCTCTTTCCACTCACGATGAGGCTCTCCACATTTGGCCTCTTTATTCTTTCTTTATTGAAGACATCGAAGGCATTGGCTCCAGCTACAGTGACTTGGTCGGATTGCCCTCATGCTCTCCTTCCCGGTGTCGAGTGTGCGACTGTCCAGTGAGTCTTCATCCATCGAACCCTCGTCCTGTTCTGAATGACTGACGACTGTTGTCGATATCAAGGGTGCCTCTCGATTGGGCGGATGAAAGCAAGGGGATGATCCCAATTGCACTCTCCAGACTTCCTGCGCTTACACCACAACGAGAAGGCTACATGTTCGTCAACCCTGGTTGGTGTGATCAAACTTTAGATTTATGTCATCTAACGTTTGGTAGGTGGTCCGGGTGGCTCTGGGACCGAGTTTATTCAGTACTCGGGCTATGAAATAATGTCGATTCTCGGTGCTGGATGGGATATCATTAGCTGGGATCCACGTATGACCTTACTTTTGCCTAAAGGAGGAGTACTGATTTATTTCAAGGAGGAGTCGCGGGTTCCGGTCCCAACATAACTTTATTCTCTGGGGATGAAGACTACGACGCTTTCTGGAACCCGTTTCAAGGAGAGGACCACGTGGGAGCACATGGAAATTTGACGACAACATCTGATGTCGATTTCTTGTCAGTTATTCTATCGTCCATTCTTCACTTACTCAAGATTTTACAGCATGACTCAAGTTTCAACTTTCGACAGCGCTGCGCAATCATTAAACCAGAGAATGATTGAAAAAAATGGTGAACTCCTCAAATAGTCAGTAACATTATGGATGCGCTGCTTGCGATTCTGACCATCGCCAACGTATAGTGTTGGGACCTGCGCTGTTGTGCGAGACCTTGTTTATCTCGTTGATTCCGTCTACGGCCAAGGAACCGATGTCAATTTTTGGGGTATTAGCTACGGTACAGTTATCGCAGGGTACCTGACGCAAATGTTCCCCGACCGGGTGGGGCGCGTCATCCTAGACGGTTTGTTCTTCTCATTCATTTCATGCGTTTGTATTTCTAATCTCTTTCTCTCCAGGTGTATTGGATCCTGAAAAGTATGGAAATAGAAAACCAATGAAATGGGCGGAAGTTGACGTTTACGACGTCGATTTTGCACTCAAGTCCTGGACGGAGGCTTGTGCTGGCAGCCAAAATTGTCGCTTTTCCACTCAAAACGACACCTCTTCGACACTGCTCACTAAAATCGACACGATTTTAAATACGGCGTACGAGAAGTATGATGGCTCAATTGGCTCAATCACAGCCATCGATAATTTGGACTGGTCATATGACACTATTGCTGCTCTCATGCAAGCCCTTCTTGGCTCTACCATGATGGTGGATCATATTGGCTCAATTTTGCACGCATCTGAACAATATCTGTTCAACTTAACCCAGTTGTCTGGCAAAGTGGAACCCTCCAACATCTCCTTCCCTATGGGGAAATCTCCATACAATACAATGCCGTCTTATGGCGTCGTCCCACCGGACGTACTGAGCAATATTGCAGTCGCCGTTTTCTGTGGTGATACAGTTGACGATGGATCGACGACGACAGAGGACGTATTCAAGGAGACTATCCGGATCTCCCAATCCGTTTCAAGGATCTTTGGATCTTTGTACCCGCTCCATGGCCCTCGTGCGCTATGCCACAAATGGACCTCACGTGCTGTGGAGCGACTCCCGCAAAAGTTCAACAAACAACCGAAGAATGTCGTACTCGTGCTGAGCACTATGGCAGATCCTATCACGCCATACTACAGCGCGCGTCGACTTGCATCATCGAATATGTTGGGTAGCAAGGCAAGACTTGTCCGTCTGAATTCTATTGGACACTCCTCCCGTGAGTTACTTTCATCCACAGCAGTTGGAATCAGTGTACTGACCAAACGTGACCTTCTTTCAGTATCCAACAGTGCGTAAACTCCCTGTCAATCCCTTTGACCCTAGTGTAACAGCTAACGTACGGTCGTTCTCTAGACTCGACATGCATATTCGAAGTTGTCAAGAAATTTGTTGATGGGACGCCACCGGACGATGCAGGCAATGACGAAGCGGATGTTACCTGCAATATTGAACAGACGGTCTTTGGAGCAGTACCCCCAACATGGCCACAGTTCCAATTCACTCAAACACACGACGAGTCGTCCAACTCGGCTCGGTTCGGCACAAGTTATAGCTTGTTCTTCCTCTTCGCTTCCGCTGCTCTTTTGCTGTTGAGATGAGTCTCTGCCCTAGAGATTCAATTACTCCTCTCCTTTTGACTTGAAACTTACTGAACGATATAAATGTGTCTAGTCGTTATTTGAAATATATAGCTGTTAATTGTAAAGCAGACAACACTCTTCTAAACAAATGATCACTCCGATTCAACACCATGTTCAAGGGTATCATCACCTTCCGCCTGGGCCGTCCTATTATACCCTAGCAGATTCTCCTGCCGGTGAACGCCTCTGTTTAGTCACACCGCGTATAGGCCTGATAGGGATGGGGGATACTATGAGGATATTGTCGAGGATGGCAGAGTATCCCAAGCTATAACAAATTCCTGTTCCACATCTACTTGTCTACACTTCTATCCCTAGTTGAAAGAGGAAAGATCACCGAGTGAGAGATCTCGGTGCCGAGTTTGTAGTAGCATTAAGTGTAGCCTGCAAGGTCCAATGAACCTGCGCCCACAATTTCGATCATCCTCAGGCAGTCTGGGAGTTTCTTTTCCGCCTTCATTTCACAAATTTTGGCGAAACACCGCTCGGCGTAATGCAACCTCTCAACCGTAAAGATTGACGTCTTCTTGAAGGTTGAGAGCAGCATCGCTAGATAGTTCACCTCGCGGTCGAATGAATTTCGCGTGGTGTAGTTCCGGTCGATCCATTTGAAGTGCACTGGGTCAGCTTCTGGTAACACATAATAATATGGCCCGCAAATAAGGTTCCAACGTTCGAGTTTTGGTGAATTGAATCGGACATAATGAATTGTACCAACACTGTTCTCCAAACTTAGCGAAACGAGCATTGGAAGATTAACTTCCACTCGTGGGGGGTCTGTAAGCGCGAATCCATTGCAGGTGATGCAGAGCTCTTGGAGTGCAGCACACTGGGAAAGTACTGCCCAATTAGATAGATTATTCCTGTCATTATAGTGATGAAACTTGAATGTCGTCAGGGACGGAAAGTTTATTGGTACTTGGTTTAGTTTTACTGATTCGGATATCGTCAGTTCCTTGAGAGTCGGCCATAGAAATTCTTCCGATATGTCGCCTGACTTAATGTAAGCGAGAGTATTACCCTTGAATGATCGTAGGTTGGGCATATCGAGCTCGAATATCTTCCATATCGCATCCTTGATGTCCTTGATGTCCTTGGTACTGCTGGTAGAGGGGAAGGTAATGATAGATGACCTCCATCGGCGTACATGAGCTTGCCCTGATACTATTAGTGAGCATATGATCACCAGAACTGATTCTAGCTTCCGCTTGTAAAATGAGAATTCCCAGTCGGAATAGTCAGGGTACCCATGAGGTTCCGTGAACTCGGCGGACAGGTAGTTAAGGATGCCCTTCTTATCCACCTCGTCCACCACTGCATTGGATACCAAATTGGAGATATATCCCCGCATAAACTCGAACGGTGCCAGAGCGTCCTCACAGTCCAGGATAATATCCAATAAGGCTTCTTTGCTCCGCTCCAGACATACCTTGACATACGAGGTTGATAACGAGTTGACTTCGCTCAAATATTCATTTATTGTGATGAATATCTTTCTCCATAATGTTGGATTCGACATTGCCAGTTGGTAGAATCGTTTGTTCACGGACAGTAAGGGTAGAATATTGTGACTACCTTCTTCAGTGACCAATTCAAATATAGATACCAGGAGACAATCTGGACATCGAGATATTGGTGAAACTGTCAAACGCGTCTCTTCGATGGGTCTTGGATCTTGTACAATGGACGAGATGGGACGACCTTTGTTGATCGATAACCTTCGAGCGGAGTATTCCTGCATCTTTGAGCGAAGTTGACGTGCCAGGTTGGTGACCTCTTGTTCACACATCGCAAGTGTGGGGTAGGAGTCTATTGTGCCCGTGGATGACGGCAGGAACTCGAAAGATTCGAACATCTAATAGGTAGAGATCATCAGCATGTATGCATATGTTTACTCCCCAGTTGAAGAAGCTAAGAGGTGGCTCCAACGAACCTGGAGTTGGGGGAGCAGCAGGCGCAAATCGTCTTTCATCAAGAGAAAGCTATCAAGCGTTCCATTCTCAAGGGCGAGGGCGGCCATGGTTGTCATTCGGCCTCTATAATTTTTCGCGGAAGTAGTTGAGCTCAACTTGGAAATGTTGGTTGTGGCCACCGGCCAATGGCCTCGACCTGGGAGGGAGCAGAAGGCTTCGTACGTAGGGTCCCTAGCTAATACTTAGCTAGACCACTCAATGATCATTGAATACTGGCACGGATACAGCCAGAGGCGACAAAAGAAACCTGGC
Source organism: Serendipita sp. 400 (assembly GCA_019627735.1). Lineage (NCBI taxonomy): Eukaryota > Fungi > Basidiomycota > Agaricomycetes > Sebacinales > Serendipitaceae > Serendipita > Serendipita sp. 400. Next base: position 11,642 of record WSTP01000169.1, read on the forward strand.
AGGTATCGTTCAACGATGCGTAAATGCGGCCCTCTGCGACTTGACTGAGGCGGCTCTTGTTTGTTTGGCAGATCGAATTTGACGTCTGACCAGGTCCTGCGGATCGAGGATACCCGCAATGGGGGCTCTGTTACTACATCGGAAACTCTATATCGCAACTGGCTTCCTGTTTATGCAAGACAAACGTTCCGCAGACGAACTATGAAAGGTTCATCGCATTTCGGAATACGTTCTGGGGCTGGATGGCTAAGCTCTACGGGCGTCCCAAGCATGTATTTTCATGCAACAACGTACAAAAAATGCAGCTCTACTGGTATTGGACTATAGAGAAGGCGTTCATCTGGCGCTTGCCAGTACAATTGATCCACATAACTGGCTGTTAGGCATCGCTATCATAGTGATCAACATCTACAGGACTTTATAAGCTCAAAACACTACCGTCCGACGGATACAATTATGGGAGCAACAATGAAGGAAAAGACGGAAACCATCTGAATAACAATGTTATTACGCCGAATAGTTCTGAGCGGAGACTAGTGGAAATATCACGACTTTCTGGCGCCCTGCGCAGCAGACTAGGGCTGCGATGGATACAAGGATACAATGCCGGGCAGTGCCCCAGACAGCCGGAGTCATGTCTGTGCTGGAAGCCTGATGGGATTCATTTACGAATATTTGCAACGGATGAAACACCAAATTCAATATTTGCTTACAGAGAAGAGGTATAAAGAGGGTTTTGACCGCCGGGGCAAACGTCTAACTTACTTTCCGCCACTGCCGTCACAATGAAGTTCTCCACCTTTGGCCTCGTTATCTTTTCTGCACTGGGATCATCGAAGGCGTTGGCTCCAGTTAACGTGACTTGGTCGAATTGCCCTCAAACTACCGGCGTCGAGTGTGCGACCGTTCAGTGAGTCCCCATCCTTCGACTCTGAACAGTTAGTACTGACTATTGTCTCTAAGGGTGCCTCTCGATTGGGCAGATGAGAGCAAGGGAATGATCCCGATTGCACTCTCCAGAATTCCAGCGACCACACCACAGCGAGAAGGATATATGTTCTTCAACCCTGGTCAGTGTGACTAAATGTTTATATTCGTGTCATCTAATGTTTTGTAGGTGGTCCAGGTGGCTCTGGGACGGAGTTTATCCAGTTCACGGGAAAAGAAATACAGTCAATCCTGGGGGCTGGGTTGGAGATCATTAGCTGGGATCCACGTATGGCTGTTTTCTTCTTGCATCGGAAGAAGAGGAACTGATCTATTTCAAGGTGGAGTCGGGGGTTCCGGTCCTAACATCACCTTATTCTCTGGGGAAGCCGAGTACGGCGATTTCTGGAAGCCGCTGGTTGGAGGGGGTCACGTAGGAGCACATGGAAATTTGACGATAGCATCAGATGTCGACTTCATGTCAGTCGTCCTATCGTCTATCGGTTTCTTACTCACTGTTTCATAGCATGACTCAGGTTTCAACTTTCGACAGTGCCGCGCAATCATTGAACCAGAGAATGATCGAAAGAAATGGTGACCTTCTCAAATAGTCAGTAAGATCGTAGAGGTGCTCTGCTTTCGACCCTAACCACTACACATATACAGTGTTGGTACATGCGCTGTTGTGCGAGATCTTGTGTATCTCGTTGATTCTGTCTACGGCCAAGGAACAGACGTCAACTTCTGGGGTCTTAGCTACGGCACAGTTATTGCAGGGTACTTGACGCAAATGTTCCCCGATCGAGTGGGTCGGGTCATCATAGACGGTTCGCCCATCTTATTTGCTTCATATCTTTGTTTTCTGATGCCTCTTTCAGGTGTTCTCGATCCCGAAAAATATGGGAATAGTATACCCATGAAATGGGCGGAAGTTGACGTTTACGACGTCGATTTTGCACTCAAGTCCTGGACGGAGGCTTGCGCCGGCAGAAACAGTTGTCCATTCTCCACTCAGAATGATACCTCTTCAACACTGCTCACCAAAGTCGACACGATTCTGAATACGGCGTATGAGCGATATGATGGTTCAATCCCAATCCTCAATATTTCCGGTCTTTTCACCTGGCCATATGACAACGTCGCTTACACCATTCAAAGCAGTCTCTACTTTGCCATGAGGAGCGATGATAATGGTCAGGTTTTGGCCGCACTTGAACAACACCAGTCCAACTCAACTGGTAAAGTGGTGCCCCCTAACGTCTCCCTCCCTATTGGACGATCCCCATACAATGTGATGCCGTCTTACGACACGATCCCACCAGACGCACTCAGCAATATCGGAGTCGCCGTTTTCTGCGGGGACGCTGTTGACGATGGATCGACGACCACGGAGGACGTATTCAAGGAGACTGTTCGGATCTCTCAATCCGTTTCAAGAACCTTTGGATCTCTGTACCCGCTCGACAGCGTCCGTACTCTGTGTCATAAATGGACTTCGCGTGCTGTGGAGCGACTCCCGCAAAAGATAAGCAAGCAACCGAAGAATGTCGTACTCGTGATGAGCACGATGGGAGATCCTATCACGCCGTACTATAGTGCGCGTCGGCTCGCGTCATCGAACCAGTTGGGTAATAAGGCAAGACTTGTCCGCCTGAACTCTATTGGGCACTCTACCCGTGAGTTGTTTTTTTTTCTCGATAGAGAATCGGAGGCAGCATGCTGACCAACGTGGCCTTCTCTTAGTATCAAACAGTACGTAAACTGCTATAAAAACCCTGTCTCTAACTAAATAGCTCACGCATTATCGTTCTCTAGATTCGACATGCATCATCGACGTTGTTAAGAAATTCATTGCTGGGACGCCACCAGACGACGCAGGCAATGATGAAGCGGATGTCACGTGCGACATCGAAGAGACGATCTTCGGAGCAGTTCCCTCGACATGGCCACAGTTCCAATTCAATCAAACACACGACGAATCGACACAGTCTTCCGGCTCTTCTTCCGGCTCTTCTTCCGGCTCTTCTTCCGGTGCTGTTCGGTTCGGTGCGACTTATGGCTCTTTCTTATTTTTCGCTTCCTCCGCTCTTCTACTATTGAGATGAAAGTCTCCCTTCGTGACATGATTCCCCTTTCTCTCGACTTGAGACCTACTAAGCTATCTATTTGCGTCTAGTCGTTGTTCAAGCTGTATAAATGTTAATTACAAAAACAGATGGTACTATTCCAAACAAACAATCACTCCATAATATTGATAATGTCAGAGGATTGCTTCCTCGGTCAAAATATATCTCTATTCAGGGTATTGTCATCTTCTCGCTGTACTATCCTCTTGTATCTTCACACATTTCCGTGTAAATTAACTCCTCCATTCGGCCAGATTCTCTACATGGTGCATACGTATGATAGCGATAGGCGATACGATGGGGGTATAGCTGGCGACAGCAACAGATCATCAGTATGCATACACATGTTTAATGCCTCGTTGAAGAAGCTAAGAGGTGACTGTGGCGAACCTGGAGTTTAGGGGGCAGCAAGCGCAAGTCGTCTTTCATCAAAAGGAAGCTATCAAGCGTCCTATTTTCAAAAGCAGACACGGCCATGGTTGAAATTTGGCGTCATTACTCGCAAGTATTGCTCCTCGTAATCGCACCACTGCACTCTGCGACGGACGGACGTGGTCGGGCTCAACTTGGAAATGTAGCTATCCTAACGAGGAAAGCTCAAAATGGCCTCGATTTGGGACCCAGCAAAAGGAGCCAGAATAATATAGCTAAATAGCTGGAACACCCAATGATTGTTGAAGATAAGTACTGTATATGGTACAACTGGCGGTGACGAAGAAACCGTCGAACGAGCAAGCAAGCTCGCTTCCTCCTTGCTTGGCTGCTTGTCTCTTTACTAGCCACAACAAGAGGACGTCGGATTCGAGATTTATTTCTTGGAATCTTCGGTTTGGTTGAGACGGATCGAGAAGGTTGTGGTGGTGGTGGTTCTGTTTGGCATCAAAATCTACTGACAGCTGACCAAGTCCTAGCTGCGGATCGAGGTCACCCACAATGAAGACTCTACTACGACAACGTCAAATCTACACCGCAATGGACTTCCTGTTTACGCAAGACGCACGTTCCGCAGGCGAAATCCGGAAGGTTTATTGTATTCCTGGATAGCATTTAGGTCTAGATGGCGAAGGCTGGTGCTCCATACACGTTTCAAGCGAGTACTTTGGTTCGTGGTAATGTATTCATAACGTAGTTTTGTTAATGTTTGGTTTCGTTTCTACAGCGCTTGCCAGCAGCGATTACGACCACTGATCCATCTTCCTAGCTGGTTTATAGGCGTCGTTATCGTATCAGTCGATATCGACAAGACTATCTAACGTCAAGGAATATAGTAATAGTCCATCTGGCGCCTGTAGACATGGGAGCACCAACATCAAACGAGAGGAAGGAGTCAGCGTGGAAATACGACCTACTGGCACCTACGCAGTCAATGAGTCTAGGGCCGCCGCGACGAATACAGTGCCCAGGCGGTGCCGCGGCAGAGGGAGTCGTCCCTGTGCTGGACGTTCTGAGGAGGTCCATCTACAGATATTTGAAACCAATTAAACGCCCGGGTCGTCAATTCACTTAAGAGGAAGAGGGTATAAAGGTGTTCGTGTCGACGTCCAAATAACCGGTAACTGGTGGATCACCCGCTTACTTTCCGCCTCTCCCTCCATAATGAGACTCTCTACTTTTGGCCTCGTTATCTTTTCCGGGCTGGGATCGTCGAGAGCGTTAGCTCCAGTTAGCGTGACTTGGTCGGAGTGTCCTCCGATTACAGGCATCGAGTGTGCGACCGTTCAGTGAGTCCCCCCATCCCTTGACTCTGAACAGGTAGTGCTGACTATTATCGCTAAGGGTGCCTCTCGATTGGGCGGATGAAAGCAAGGGAATGATCCCGATTGCACTCGCCAGAGTTGCTGCAACCACACCACAGCGAGAAGGCTATATGTTCTTCAACCCCGGTAAGCGCGACCAAATTTTTATATTTATTTCATCTAATGTTTAATAGGTGGTCCGGGTGGCTCTGGGGTCGAGTTTATCCAATACAGTGGCCAAGAAATACAGGCGCATTTCGGCGCTGGATGGGATATCATTAGCTGGGATCCACGTATGGCAGTTTTTGCCTTGCATAAGAGAAATATGAACTGATTCATTCCAAGGGGGAGTCGGAGGTTCCGGTCCTAATATCACTTTCTTCTCTGGAGAATCCGACTACGATGCATTCTGGAATCCGCTGTTTGGAGGGGGACACGTAGGGGCACATGGAAATTTGACCCAACAATCCGATGTCGACCTCTTGTCAGTTATTCTATCGTCTATCGGTTTCTTACTCAATGTTTTATAGGATGACACAGGTTTCAACTTACGACGGCGTTGTGCAGTCGTTAAACCAGAGAATGATCGAAAGAAACGGCGAATCTCTCAAACAGTCAGTAACCTCGTAAATATGCTCCGCATCCGATCCTGACGATTGCAATACATGTAGTGTCGGCACATGCGCTGTTGTGCGAGACCTTGTGTATCTCGTGGATTCACTTTACGGCCAAGGAACAGATGTAAACTTCTGGGGTATTAGCTATGGTACTGTTATCGCAGGGTATCTGACGCAAATGTTCCCCGACCGAGTCGGACGGGTCATCCTGGACGGTTCGTCCATCTTACTCATTTCATATCTCTGATTTATAACATCTCTTTCAGGTGTCTTGGATCCTGAAAAGTATGGGAATAATATACCCATGAAATGGATGGAGACCGACATCTACGACATCGATTTTGCACTCAAGTCGTGGACAGAGGCTTGTGCTGGAAGTAATAAGTGTGCCCTCTCCACTCGGAACGACACCTCTTCATCATTGCTCACTAAAATTGACACAATTCTCAATACGGCGTATGAGCGATATGACGGCTCGATCCCAGTGTTCAATCTTTCTGGCATTTTCACATGGCCATATGACACGGCTACCTATGCTATTCAAAGCAGTATGTACTCCACCATGGCGAGCGATGATATTGGTCCACTTTTGGCCGCAATCGGACAACACCAGTCCAACTCCAACTCGACTCTGTTATCTGGCAAAGTGGAACCCGCTTACATGACCTTACCTATGGGAAGATCTCCATACAGCGTAATGCCGATTTACGACACGATCCCACCGGATGCCCTCAGCAATATCGCATTCGCCGTTTTCTGCGGTGATGCGATTGACGATGGATCGACGACCACAGAGGATGCATTCAAGGAGACTGTTCGGATCTCTCAATCCGTTTCGAGAATCTTTGGATCTTTGTTCCCGATCAACAGCCTCCGTCCAATGTGCCATAAATGGACACCGCGTGCCGTGGAACGACTCCCGCAAAAGTTTAACAAGCAACCGAAGAATGTAGTACTCGTGATGAGCACGATGGGAGATCCTATCACGCCGTACTACAGTGCACGCCGACTTGCGTCGTCGAACATGTTGGGTAGCAAGGCAAGACTGGTCCGTCTGAATTCTATTGGACACTCTACCTGTGAGCTTATTTCTCCAATGGGGCTCGGAATAAATATACTAACTGAATCTGCCTGTGCTCTAGTCTCCAACAGTGCGTATAACCTCTTTTCGAACCATGATTCTGAGGACACAGCTAACGTACTGCCTCATTAGACTCAACATGCATCGTCGATGTTGTTAAGAAGTTCATTGCCGGGATGCCGCCGGACGATGCAGGCAATGACGAAGCCGATGTCACCTGCAATATCGAAAGGACGATCTTTGGAGCAGTACCTTCAACATGGCAACAATTCCAATTCAACCAAACACACGACGAACCAAACACGTCCTCCAACTCTCCGTCCAGTGCAGCTCGGTTCGGCATGGGCTATGGATTGTTTTTCGGCTTCGTCTCCGCTTCTCTTTGGCTATTGGGATAAGAACATGCCCTCTCTTGATTCTCCTTTTCTCTTTGACTTGGGATCTACTGAACGATATAGATGTGTCTAGTCGTTATTCGAGCTATATAAATGTTAATCATCAGGCGCATAGCCCTATTCCAACCAAACAATCGTTCCTTATTATTGGATAGTTGACTTGCTGATCAAACAAGTATCTTTACCTTGGGCATCGCCATCTTCCATCCCAACAGACTTTGGTGCAAATCGACACACTTATCTGGCTATAGTCTCTACCCGGTGCATGGATGTGGTAGCGAGAGGAGATACGATGAAGCAATGGTAAAGTAATCCAAGCTCTTGCACATCCCCGTTCCACATCTACTTGCATTTT